>LR548551.1:0-10232 GCA_900536415.3 Caenorhabditis sp. 38 MB-2015
TGGCACTCTCGTAGTAAAATTTTCAAATTTTTTTGCTCAACACGACTATTTTGACGTGAATATGAACCTTTTTTCTAGTGAAACATGAATTTATCCCGCAGTCCTCCTTTAACATGAAGTTGCTGACTTTAGAAGTTTTGTCACTAATGAAAACAAAATTGACGATAACTTTCCCACACTGACCTACCAAAAAATTTCGAAACGAAAAAACTCACAATCTATCCATTGAACTGCTGCTTGAGTTGCTTCTTTAGGTTTGATTGGAACATACCTGTAAATTGACGAATTATCATTAACAGTAATGATTTTGACGATACGAGAAAAGACAATGAATCAACGATACGAGAAAAGACAATGAATCAACGATACGAGAAAAGACAATGAATCAACGATACGAGAAAAGCCGGGCTAAAAAGCTTAGATTGAAAATAAATGTATGTAACTAGATAGAAATTCAGCTGTGATGAAAAATGCGAATTTAAAAATCTTTTTTCCAGCATTTTTGAAAAAGGTTTTAGGAAAAAATGAATAGTATTTCAGCCTTACAGACTAGTGAAAAAAAAACGAAATCTGTCTAAATGATTGATAAAAATTATAATCACGACTAAAACAGTAAACAAAACAAACAACATTCAATTTTGGGCCAGAAAAGGGAACGAAATAATTCACAAGAGACTAAGAGCAAGTCGCCGCACATACTTTTGCGAACTCGGCGTGGTTTTAAAAAAAAATTAATTTTTTTGGGCCCAAAAAAAGAAGTGACGTCACAACACGCAAAAAGAAAGTTATCGCACAGTCTTCTGCAAGCCTGGCGCGGTTTTATTCAGAAATTTGATTTTTTGGGCCAAAAAAATTAAGAAATGACGTCAAAACAAGCAAGTAGAAGTGTATAGAAAATACAAGCCCAGTCTTGTTTTATTCAAAAGTTTTCTTTGATTTTCCAATATTTTCAGATTTTGCATTCACATTTTTAAGTTTTGTAGATTTAAGTCTTCAAATTACGGAAATTCACATGGAAAGCTTGAATGTTAAAGAGTTGTGGAAAAAATCGTGAGTTATTCATGAAAATTATGAGAATATTGTCTAATTTTCAGGCACAAAAACCTTCTTAGAGCAGTAAGTCCTATGGACCTGAGAGGTATCGAAGAGTGTAAAGTGAAAACATTCGAATTCTCGTCAAAAATTTCGAGTAAAAATTATCCTCCAGACAAAATCAATTGGTTCAGTAAGTGATTTTTGTATTTGTACATCATGATAACCTAGCTATTTTGAGGTGCAAATAATGGAATAAGACCAATTTACTCTGAAACCAAAGTGGATAATGAAAATCTTGTAGTTGTCAAGTGTCGATCGGTAGAAAATAAGGATTTCAGAAAACTTGTTGGTCATATTGAATTAGTCTTAATACAACAATCAGTATTCAGGTAATCCGATCAGATTGTCGAGTTGTCGTGGCCTATGTTTTAGAAGGAGGTAATATCAATTATGAATGGTGTCATGTAGCACGATTAGCGAGTATGTTATCAACTTCAAAATAATTTAATATGTTTTTTTCTCAGAAGAAGATGTCGAAGTTATTAAAAATTATTGCTCCGGGCGAACAAAACGGATGGCTGTTCAATTATTGAGAGAAGATGGGTATGCGTATACAGACATTCAAGTGACAAATGTGGCCAGAAAGTGTGGTGATATGATTCGTGAACGAACCGGCCCAAAACTCGTTTCGAAACCCAGTGAAATGGCTGATTATTATGTGAAGCGGAAAGATTCGAACTTTGTCCCAATAACTCGTAAGATAAACAGTGTAATTGAGATTTCAGGCCAGCTAAGGCTAAGCTCAGCACGCTTCAAGTAAGAAGACTGGAGCTTGTGGGTGGGTCGTCCAAATGTCCAGTCTATAGTATTTGAAAAAAAAAATTATATTTACAGAAAAAGACGGCAAGAAAAGCATGATTTATATGGAGGTTTACATGGACAATTTACGCCTTTATCTGAACTTGTGTCCAAGTGAATCTGAAGCTAGAAAACAACGAGATTTTGCGGAAGAATGGAGTCAAATGTCGAAAAATGAAAGGGAAAAAAGGACTCGGTAATAAGAACCCTCATTATCATTTTGATAGTATTTTTCAGAATCGTTTTTCAAAAACTATCCGGAGGGAAAAATGTTTAGATCTCGACTGGAGCTTGACACTACATTCGAATTAACGGATGGATACATTACTTTTGTTTACGGCGAAGTCGGATCCCTTTTCAGGTAACTTCAGTTTTTGTTCTCACAAGCTATGAAAAATGCAATATTTAGTATTTTTTTTTCAATGACATTCGATGAAACTACAAAATTGAATTGTCGCACAATTTCGATTTTAATTAAAGTGTTCATAGCTTGTTCCTGAGAGAAACTAATTAAATAAAAAACATAGGACATCGATATTTTCAGAAATATGAACAGCGACAAAAGCTTGTACGTCTGCATCGGGTTCATGATCCACACAACAAAGGAGAAGAAGACACATGAAGAATTCGCAATTTTTTTGAAAAAGAAAATCGCAGAAAGTAATGTCGTTGGCAAATCTGTACCTTCTTTGACTATCGACGGAGAAAAAGCATTAGAAATTTATGGAGAGGTTTTTAAAGTTTACGATATAAAACATGTGTATATTATAGGTAATTGGAATTCCTATTTTGCGTTGTGAAACTCATTTTTTGACAAATATGAAAAATGATGTAGGATTAGTTGAAGGAAGAAAACTCGGGACCAAATTGTTCGGCTCAAAGGTATAAAAGAATAGTTTCCTCGGTTCGTGATGATTCGACATTTAACGAAAGCTATATGACAGAAAATGACAATGAAATGGTTTCTGAAGAATCACCCGATGAAGAATCCTCAGATTTCAGCGATTTATCAAAAGAGAATGAATCCAGTGTAGATCCATTAGAAGAAGAAGAAGAAGAAGAAGAAGAAGAAGTAACAACAAGGTCGCTGAAAATTCACTCAAGGTTTGGTTTTTACAATACTTTGGAATACATTTGAACAATTTCAGTGTGAAGCCTTTGAGACAGCAACAATTACAAACATCGTTCAAAGAGAAATCAGTCGTCGGCACAAAGAGTCAAAAATTCATAGAAATACTTGGTCACTGCTCTAAATCTGATATCGAAAATATTTTGGCCTTCAATTATGTAGGAATTCCCAACCAAAATGTATGTAACTGTACACTCATCAATAAAAATGAACATTTTAGATTGTTCGTTTTACGGCCAAAGCACTTATCAATGGAATTTATCAGTGTGGAGGATGCAAAATTGGTTACATGCGTAACGAACGGTAATATATTTAAGTTTCTATACAGTCGGTAGCCAAAATTTTTTATTCATTGAACATAACAACGTTTTTTTTCAAACATTGAAAATAAAATGTTTCCAGTACATGTGAAAATTGCGATTCTACTAGATTGACAAGGATCATCGAGCTCGATATTCCAAGAACGTTGAAGAATAGAGAAGAATTACTGGATGCAGTTCGTACAACACGAGGTTGAAAGCTAATTATCTTATTTCAGATATCAATGGAAAGATTGCATAGTGATCAGGATATAGAATCTTATGAATCGTATAATTGTGGTCTTTTTTATTTACTGAAAATCATTTTCAAAAAAATTAAACTTACAGGATCAAATCGATATTTCAAGTTTTAATTTACAACAGAGATTATCAAACTATCAAGGAGAGCAAAAAGACGAGTCAAACAACGGGACAATTGATATTTCGGAAGAAGATTCAAAAATGACATCAAATTACTCTTCTGAGATCTTTAAATTATCTGAAGAAATTACGGTTTGTGCAATTGAAGTTTTTTTTTCATAAAAAAATAAAACTTCAGGCTACATTTGAATCTATCAATCCAACAACTTTTGAAGATCAGAACAATGATCATAAAAAAAACAACTTGCGAAATGGTCGATTGGAGAAAAGAAAACTTTATAATGATACGATGGATGACACTTGGAATGATCGAAAAAGAAAAAGAAGCAAAAAAGTGGTTGATTCACACAACTATTCTTTTTACAATGACACGTTGGACCTCACAACACAACATCAATCGAGAAAAAAGAAAGACAAAAGAGGATTGAAAGTAGAGTCGATTGATGAGAATGGAACAAAGGAGACTGATGCGATGAATGAATCAACAATTCAATCAACATCCAGTGATTCTTCAAAGCCTATACAAAATTTAGCTCTGTACTCTGATTCTATCGGGAAATATATTTTGTATGACAACAAAAAAATGTACTTGTGAGTTTCATGATAACCGTTCACCGCTGACAAACCATGACTAAAAATTATTACAGAAACGAATGAATTCAGAAAATGAAGCTACACGTTTAATTTTTTTACACTGTACTATGGTTACAATTTTTCTAANGGGACAATTGATATTTCGGAAGAAGATTCAAAAATGACATCAAATTACTCTTCTGAGATCTTTAAATTATCTGAAGAAATTACGGTTTGTGCAATTGAAGTTTTTTTTTCATAAAAAAATAAAACTTCAGGCTATATTTGAATCTATCAATCCAACAACTTTTGAAGATCAGAACAATGATCATAAAAAAAACAACTTGCGAAATGGTCGATTGGAGAAAAGAAAACTTTATAATGATACGATGGATGACACTTGGAATGATCGAAAAAGAAAAAGAAGCAAAAAAGTGGTTGATTCACACAACTATTCTTTTTACAATGACACGTTGGACCTCACAACACAACATCAATCGAGAAAAAAGAAAGACAAAAGAGGATTGAAAGTAGAGTCGATTGATGAGAATGGAACAAAGGAGACTGATGCGATGAATGAATCAACAATTCAATCAACATCCAGTGATTCTTCAAAGCCTATACAAAATTTAGCTCTGTACTCTGATTCTATCGGGAAATATATTTTGTATGACAACAAAAAAATGTACTTGTGAGTTTCATGATAACCGTTCACCGCTGACAAACCATGACTAAAAATTATTACAGAAACGAATGAATTCAGAAAATGAAGCTACACGTTTAATTTTTTTACACTGTACTATGGTTACAATTTTTCTAAGGTAATTTTTTTGTTGTTGATTTTTCATGGTTTTGATTTCAGTTAATAAATTTAAAAGAATAAAAACAGAGGAAACATATAAAAGAAAATGTTAAACGACACTGGATTGAAAGAACAACTCACAAAAAACGCATTAGCAAACGCCCATAAGAAACGTGTAAAAGAAAAAAACAAATTAAATACAAAAGACAGTTTCGAAAACACAAAAGAAAACTCGAAGAAAAACTACGCCGCATAGCGCCGAACATTGCATTTTGTTGTTTTTCTCTCTTTTTTTCTTTTTATTTGTCTTGCCTAAAGTTAATTGTTTGTTTGTTTGTTTTGTTTACTGTTTTATTCGTGATTATAATTTTTATCAATCATTTAGACAGATTTCGTTTTTTTTTTCACTAGTCTGTAAGGCTGAAATACNAATAAAACAGTAAATGAAACAAACAACATTCAATTTTGGGCCAGAAAAAGGAACGAAATAATTCACAAGAGACTAAGAGCAAGTCGTCGCACATACTTTTGCGAACTCGGCGTGGTTTTAAAAAAAAATTAATTTTTTTGGGCCCAAAAAAGAAGTGACGTCACGAAAACACAAAAGAAAACTCGAAGAAAAACTACGCCGCATAGCGCCAATCTTGCAGAAAGTGTGTGCGGAACATTGCATTTTGTTGTTTTTCTCTCTTTTTTTCTTTTTATTTGTCTTGCCTAAAATTAATTGTTTGTTTGTTTGTTTCATTTACTGTTTTATTCGTGATTATAATTTTTATCAATCATTTAGACAGATTTTGTTTTTTTTTTCACTAGTCTGTAAGGCTGAAATACTATTCATTTTTTCCTAAAACCTTTTTCAAAAATGCTGGAAAAAAGATTTTAAAATTCGCATTTTTCATCACAGCTGAATTTCTATCTAGTTACATACATTTATTTTCAATCTAAGCTTTTTAGCCCGGCTTTTCTCGTATCGTTGATTGATTTTCTTTTCTCGTATCGTTGATTCATTGTCTTTTCTCGTATCGTTGAAATCATTACTGTTAATGATAATTCGTCAATTTACAGGTATGTTCCAATCAAACCTAAAGAAGCAACTCAAGCAGCAGTTCAATGGATAGATTGTGAGTTTTTTCGTTTCGAAATTTTTTGGTAGCCTAGTGTGGGAAAGTTATCGTCAATTTTGTTTTCATTAGTGACAAAACTTCTAAAGTCAGCAATTTCATGTTAAAGGAGGACTGCGGGATAAATTCATGTTTCACTAGAAAAAAGGTTCATATTCACGTCAAAATAGTCGTGTTGAGCAAAAAAATTTGAAAATTTTACTACGAGAGTGCCAACCAGGCCAAACAAACATTTTTCGCTTGCGTTGCTTAATGGGTCATGTGTTCTCTATTTTTTCTTTTCTCCCTCTTGGTTTTCAACACACTCTAACATTATTCGGTGTATGCAGATTTAAAAAAGTTTACGACGCACTTTTCAGACCATAGGTTTTGATTATTTCGCAGCCCACCTTTAAATTAAGTATTTTTTGACTAAATTATGAAGAGGATGTCTCAATATTTCCATTGTAAGCTCTTTTTATGAAATTTTTCAAATTCTAAACATGAGCCAATATATTTCGTGATTGAGCAAAAAAAACCCCTTTTATACTTTGATCGAGCCAAAAGCATAATTTTTCGTTTTTCAGCCAGCCAAGTTTTCAAGCTTTTGGACAACTACCGTCCACAATAATCTTCGCGCCCTTGCTGAAGCTCGCATCGCCGGAAAGAAGAAACAGGTCACCAAGAGACCAAACACCATCCAACATGGAATCAACCACTGGTAGATCGTCCTCTTCTGGCCAGCACTCTGCAGAGATTTCACATGTCTATCGTCAAGCTGTCGTTAAATAAAAGGCTGCCCTCGGAACTGTTGTCAACAGAAAGACCATTTATTTTTCTTTTCTCGTTGTTACCTGTGAGTTTTTTTTTCCAATTTCGTATGGAAATTTTGTTTTTTTTTTCAGAAAAGGCAGAAAACTCGTTGAAACCGTCAACAACGACTTCGACGAACACAATGAGGAGATCCGCGAACACTGAAGAGGTGATGTCATGTCCGTCGAATATAATGCTCGGAAGCCTAAGCTTAAACGCGCTCGTGCCAGCGACTTCGGAAAACTTTAAATTGTTTTTTACGACAATGAATTGTTATTATTGGATGATGTTTTTCATGTTGTTTTTCTATACACTTCTTCCAAGTTAATTTATGTTCTATTTAAAGAACAATTTCCGTGATAAACTGGAAAATTTCAGATTTTTTCAAAAGAAAAAAGTTGGAAATTCGGTAAAATCATTTCGGGAGTTTGGAATATAGTTGGGGATAAGTTGAATTGAGGACAATGGGAGACGTTTTTGAATTTCCAACAACAAATTTCTGCTTTGAGAGCAAAATTGGAAATCTCGTGTTTTTTTTTGAATGCTGCAACAATCTCGCAAAGATTTTGAGAAAACGAACAAAGTCTTACTCGCGGAGATCAATTATGTTTATCGAACTATCACGTTTTTCAACAATTTTCTGAAAATAAACTGACTGAAAGTTTCACACACTTTCAACAAAAAAAGGAAAAAGCATAGCCAACTAAAATCACTCTTTTAAGATAATGAGCGCTGTATTCCTTTTTTTTTTGAAAATTTTCCATTTCCTTTGAGAACTTACCAATCTTCCCTCAATTTTTGCTACAAAAAAAAACATGTTAAAAAATTATATCAAAACGAAAAACATTAAGAAAATTCTAGAGGAAGAATCATAACTGGGAAGAATCATAACCGGAACGAAGTACATTAAGAAAATTCTAGAGGAAGAATCATAACTGGGAAGAATCATAACCGGAACGAAGTACATTAGAGGAAAAACATAAGAGGAAGAATCATTGACCTTATATGAGGATGTCATCATATGACGTGTCATCATAAGTCGATGTCATCAATTGCCTGATTTTCTTCGTTTTTCTCATTATTCGGTTGTTTTTCACTACAAATCAACTGCATTTCTGCTCTTTTGTCCTTTATTTCTTCCACATTTTGCACAATGTGAGTTTATGGATGGATCCTTCATGTTCTTATCTAGCGAGAGAGTTGTTGCGCGAGAGTTTTCGAGCTAGCTGCGCGAGATTTTCAGTCAAGTTTATCAAAACATCAAAAATAGTCGATATTTTTGCATATGTTTTTCGTAGTGTTTTGAAACACTCCAGAAGAGATTTTCCGGCGTAGATGGGACCTGAAACTAGTTTGCAAAATCAAAATTTGATTTTCAGATGACCAAGGTATTCAAGAAAGTTGTTAAATCAATCAAGATCCGAAAAACGATGAGTTATAAGAAAAGAACACAGTTTATACAAAGTTTCTTGCTTATCTCGGAAAAACCTTTTTTTTTGGTCAGTCCTCAGAAATTCGTAAAACTCGGAATAATTGTGAATGATCTCAGAGTTGATCAACAACAACGGAAACCATTTCGAATGTTGTTTTACAGTTGTTGTTATTTTATATTGATTTCAACAAATAAACAAGTAGACTCAAATCACAAAAACTTCATCTACAAAAAAGAAATCACAAGTAATAGTATGTATATGGAGATTGACATCAGCGAGTTCGATACACAAGATCCTGAAAAATCAGACATTATTTTGGGAATAGATTTTTGAATTCTTACCTTGATTTGGGTATTAATAACCTGACTCTTCATCTTTTTCATCTCCATTATAATTAGTCCCATTTTTCAATTCACCACCTTCTTCGTCACCATCTTCACTGTTACTTTGATAATTGAGATTGTCGAATTCATTAGTTCTTTCGTCGTATTCAAATTCACCAATCTCTTCGTTGAACTTATAATCATCGCTTGACTCCTCAATTTTCACATCTTCATCCACATTTTTCTTCTCCGTCTTCATAACCAATCCTTTTATCAACATCTCTTCTAGCTTTGAAACCGGCGCCTTTCTAAGCTTGCCACTATTGGTTTTCTTTGTAATCCTTTTCTTATAACTCATCGTTTTGCGAATCTTGATTGATTTAACAACTTTCTTGAATACCTTGGTCATCTGAAAATCAGATTTTGATTTTACAAACAAGATTCAGGTCCCATCTACGCCGAAAAATCTCTTCTGGCGTGTTTCAAAACACTACGGAAAACATATGCAAAAATAGCGACTATTTTTGATGTTTTGATAAACTTGACTGAAAATCTCGCGCAGCTAGCTCGAAAACTCTCGCGCACCAACTCTCTCGCTAGATAAGAACACCAAGGACCCATCCATAAACTCACATTGTGCAAAATGTGGAAGAAATGAAGGCCAAAAGAGCAGAAATGCAGTNTTTTGATTATTTCGCAGCCCACCTTTAAATTAAGTATTTTTTGACTAAATTATGAAGAGAATGTCTCAATATTTCCATTGTAAGCTCTTTTTATGAAATTTTTTAAATTCTAAACATGAGCCAATATATTTCGTGATTGAGCAAAAAAAAAAACCCCTTTTATACTTTGATCGAGCCAAAGGCATAATTTTTCGTTTTTCAGCCAGCCAAGTTTTCAAGCTTTTGGACAACTACCGTCCACAATAATCTTCGCGCCCTTGCTGAAGCTCGCATCGCCGGGAAGAGGTCACCAAGAGACCAAACACCATCCAACATGGAATCAACCACTGGTAGATCGTCCTCTTCTGGCCAGCACTCTGCAGAGATTTCACATGTCTATCGTCAAGCTGTCGTTAAATAAAAGGCTGCCCTCGGAACTGTTGTCAACAGAAAGACTATTTATTTTTCTTTTCTCGTTGGTACCTGTGAGTTTTTTTCCAATTTCGTATGGAAATTTTGTTTTTTTTTTCAGAAAAGGCAGTTGAGAAAAGGCAGAAAACTCGTTGGAACCGTCAACAACGACTTCGACGAACACAATGAGGAGATCCGCGAACACTGAAGAGGTGATGTCATGTCCGTCGAATATAATGCTCGGAAGTTCAAGCTTAAACGTGCTCGTGCCAGCAACCTCGGAAAACTTTAAATAGTTTTTTACGACAATGAATTGTTATTATTGGATGATGTTTTTCATGTTGTTTTTCTATACACTTCTTCCAAGTGAATTTATGTTCTATTTAAAGAACAATTTCCGTGATAAACTGGAA
>LR548552.1:0-86261 GCA_900536415.3 Caenorhabditis sp. 38 MB-2015
TTACCGTAGTCCTGGCGCGAAATTGCTCGGCTTAACATCTCTGCTAAGATATCCAATCCCATGCAACTCCTCGATCGATTCCAAAGTCTCCAGAGCAATCCGACTAGTTGTATTGGCTGTGAATGATCTGGTTGGCATCTCAGATCTCAGACGATACAAATCTCTGCCAAGCAAACTGATCACCATGTAGTTGTACTCACGACGAACAGTTCCCTGGAAATATTCCCGATTTTCAGAGGCTCTATCACATACCAGTCCAACTCACATAGTCATGGATTCTACAAAAATGTTTGCACTTCTCGCGCATCGTCGAGAGCAACACCTTAATCTCCATCGGCAGCATTCCAGTCGAATGTTTCTCCGTCTTCACCGCCATCGATCTTCCATCCAACGTCGTCAAAAACACATGTCCCATGGCTCCATCTCCCAACTTCTGCTTCAACACAATCTGATCCCCCTTGTCATTCTCGAACATTTCGCCCTGAACCGGGAGTCGATCCTTCTTGTCCTCTCTCAACGATGATCGATGAATGCGTGCAGCTTCTTTAGCAGCCAACTCGGCAACGGCGCGCATCTTTTCAGGATTCTCCTCGGCGACCAATGTCGGCGTATTCGGGATTACAACCATTTCACTCATTTTTAAAGAAATCGATGATGATGCTCAGCAAGCCTCGTAATAAAAAGCATTTAAGAGGTTTGAAGAAAGTTGAGTTTTATCAGGTTGTCAAATCTGCCACGTAGAAAGGGATGGGTTCACGTAGAGGTTTTTGAATGCATTTTTTTGAGATTTCAATGCTTTTTTTTTTTAGAAATTTGTGAATAACCTGATCCCGTTTGCCTGTTTGCCCAATTGCCCATTCGCCCATTCGCCCGCTTGCCCACGCCCATTCGCCCATTCGCCCATTAACCCACGCCAGCTTGCCCACGCCCGCTAGCCCACGCCCGTTCGTTCGTTTGTTCGCCTGTTCACTCACATCCGTTCGCCGGCTTGTTCGCCCGTTAGCCCGCATGCCCACGCCCGTTAGCCCGTTTGCCCACGCCCTGTTCACTCGTTCGTTCGTTTGTTCGCCTGGTAGCCCGTTCATTCACGTCCGTTTGCCCACGCCCGTTTGCTCACGCCGTTCGCCCGTTTGTTCGCCCGTTAGCCCGTTTACCCACATCCGTTTGCTTGCTTGCCTGTTCGTTTGCCCGCTTGCCCACGCTTGTTCGCCCGTTTGTTCGCCCACTTGCCCGTTTACTCACGCCCACTTTCCCACGCCCGTTTGTCTGTTCGCCCATTCGCCGGTTAGCCCATTTACCCACGCCCACTTGCCCACGCCCGTTCGCCCGCTTGTTTGCCCGTTAGCCGGTTTGTTCGCCCGTTAGCCCATTCATCCACGTCCGTTTGCCTGCTTGCCTGTTCGTTTGACCATTTGCCCGTTCGCCCTTTTGTTCGACCGTTCACCCATTCGCCCGTTTGCCCACGCCCGTTTGCCCAATTCAAGGAAGATCTAAAAATCAACCACAATTCCATAAAAATTTTTAGTTTATCTTTATTATCTTAGGTTTCACTCCTCTCCGACTCCACAACTCCCTCGAAATTCAACTTGATAAAAGTGTCCGACAATGTCGGCTGAACTAGATATAGATCCTTGACTCGCACATCTCCCAAATATTCTCGAATCTCCTCAATTTTTGTCGACCACTTTTCACCACTTTGTCTAGGGATCTGTGTAGAAGATATGTTGTGAACAAAAAGATATAGGGGTATAGGGCTTACCTTCCATACTAGATTCAATCCAGTTTCAGTGATCAAGACAGATGAGGGGATTTGTTGTTGCATTTCGGCGACAATATTATCTCGAAAATTCATATTGTTGAGCACAATTGTGAGAGTGAAACAGGTACCGTATCTATAATACAGTGAACCAAAAATCTATATCCTCAATTGTCTGACTCACTGTGACTTTAGCTCTTGCGTACTCCCTAGCGCAATCATCTCACCCCTCCGCATAATCGCCACTCTTTCACACAACGCCTCACATTCACTCATCGATTGTGTGCTCAACAAAATCGACACCCCACACTCCTCCTGTAAATACTCAAAAAGATCCCAAATCTCTCGCCTTGATTTGGCGTCAAGTCCAGTCGTTGGGTTGTCGAGGATCAGGCACTCAGCGCGAGAGAGAATTGCGACACCAATAGATAGTTTTCGGCGTTGTCCGTGGCTCAGGTTTTTGACCGGTTTGGCGGCGTCTTGACGCGTCAAACCGACGCATTTGATGACGTGGTGGAAGACCTCTTTGATGTCTTTGTGGTTTTGAAGACGGGCGATTATGTAGAGAAGCTCTTTGCCAGAAAAATCAGGGAGCAATGCATCGGCTTGTGGGCAATATCCAATTTTCTGAAAAGTTTGAAATATTCCACGTCAAATTGTGTGTTTTGTGTGCAATCACGGCAAAAATTTACGACGTCTTAGCGACTTTGAAAAATGATATTTTTCTCGAGAAATCACACAAATTTTGAAAATGTGTAATTGAAACAATGATTTTCAGGTTCTTTGAGGTCACACACAGTGACTAACAAGAATAGCATAGTTAAAGTAGAATAGCATAGTTAAAATAGGATAGCATAGTTAAAGTAGGATAGCATAGTTAAAGTAGGATAGCATAGTTAAAGTAGGATAGCATAGTTAAAGTAGGATAGCATAGTTAAAGTAGGATAGCATAGTTAAAGTAGGATAGCATAGTTAAATTAGGATAGCATAGTTAAAGTAGGATGGCATAGTTAAAGTAGGATAGCATAGTTAAAGTAGGATAGCATAGTTAAAGTAGGATAGCATAGTTAAAGTAGGATAGCATAGTTAAAGTAGGATAGCATAGTTAAAGTAGGATAGCATAGTTAAAGTAGGATAGCATAGTTAAAGTAGGATAGCATAGTTAAAGTAGGATAGCAGAGTGAAAGCAGAAAAACGGAAAAAAATTATCGCGAAGTCGGAATCGAACTCGCGGACTGACGATTTTTCATGCGCTCCATAGCATTGAAAGTGTGTGAGCGGCGATCGCGTCCGATCTGTCAGATGAAGCAACGTCGAGACCGGTTGGTCGAGGGTTCGATCCCGGGTGATAAACTTTCCTAAAATTTTTTATTTTTCTGTTTATTGACATATCGGAGAGTAAAACATCATGTTTACGAAGTGTAAAACCACATTGATAACTTTTGTTCCGTTCTTCTGCTTCCACTTGCGTAAATTCATATCTATTAAACCAAATACGCTCTTTCACATGAAAGCAACTTCATTTTTGGTGTCAAGCGAAGCCCTTAACTCACCGTCCAATTCCTCACACTTTTCCCATAAATGGTCGCAGTCCCTCCGGAAGGAAAAGTACTACAAGTCAAGATATCAACAACCGCACTTTTGCCACATCCATTCACCCCAACTAGTCCAAATAGTTCTCCCTTTCTCACTGTCATACATAGCCCATTCACCACTTTAATATTTCCATATGTCTTGACCAAATCTTCCAGAACAATTATCGATTCATCAGTTGTCGTAGTGTCAGTGTGCACATTTTGCTCCTCTTGTTGAACTGCTTTACACTTCTTGTTCAAGAAGCATATCCTACTCGATTTCTGTGCATTTTTCTTGGTGAAAATTCCTCGAAATCTTCTCTTAGCTAGGAGCAAAAAAATTATGGAGAATAGCGTCATAAATGGGACCAGGTATATGTAATCCTGCCAAATCGGATAGCTTTCCCCCTCATTTTTATAATGCACAAATCCAACGGCGAGCTCCGACGATAAATCAAACGGTCGTTCCCATTTCCACAATTTGAACAGGTTCGAAAAAAAGTTCAGCGAGGGAAACATCCAACGAAACGCTTCCAAATACTGAAAACTCAAAAACTCATATTTCATAAGATGTGGCTTATCTGGAAATATAAGTACCTTGTAGTTGGCATCCGATAGTTGCCCGACAATTTGGCCTAGTACAACTTTGACACCTGTGGCAATGTATACAATGGCTACGGCGGAGATTGTCATTTTAACAGGAGCATCGACGAATAGGGAGATTGTGAGGAAAATGGGCGCCATTGAGAAGAAGAATAGGACAGACATCAGAACAAGGCTGGAAATGTTTGTTTGTTAAAATTTTTATACCAATGGTTTTCAGGTATGGCGAACCTTCTTGTGATGTTTATTTTTGCACCAAAACAGAGTAGGTGTGAAATTAACTGACCCAGATTTTGATGAAACTTTCAGAAAACGGGTAGTGATGTTTGTCATACCCGAATACTCATTTTTTGGAATTTTTATCAGAACCTGCGTCATTTTGATTTGGACCCAAAATAGGTGAAAACTCAGGTTCAGTGTCTTTCTGGTGAGAAATGAACATCACCATCATGTTTACCATACCCAAACACGTTTGGTATGAAAATTTCAACACAATTTTTAAAAAGCTCATCCGATTTTGAAGGCGCTGAACTGACGATAGAGAAACAAACAATGGGCTGCCATACAAGTTCAGTAGTTCAAGTTTGCTCTATTGATAATGGCTATCTCTGCGTCTTGTCTCTCTCATCTGGTTAGTTTTTTCATTGGATAGGCAAAATGGGTTTGGCAGCGAAGAGAAAACGCTTTTCAATGAAGAGAGCGACGAGAGAAACACACAAAACGAGATAGTGTGAGGGTGGAGTAAGGAGCAGACGCTGCAGAGAAGAAAAGGAGGCAATTAAGAAGACTACTGTAGAGCGATAGAGCGCATTTGCTTGGCTGCCTGAATCACTCCGAATTCTGAATTATGAATTCTAAATCCTGAACTCTTATTTGTGAGTTCTGAGTCATGAATTCTGAATCCTCAGAAGCCTAAATCCTGTACCCGGAATCCTGAAGCCTGAATCTTAACACACAACCCATAGCAAACAACCAAACTCCGCAAATGTCGGCCGCTTGTTCGGTGGGTCAAGTGTGCACCATAGTTCAAACTCACAAAGGTATCGTAAACGTCGAGATACAAAAACAATACATGATAAGTGTCAATGCCAACAGATCCAGTAGAAACAAGACAAACTCCCATAGAATATGATATAGCCAATATGCGACATGCGACATCTCCGTCAAAAATTGTTGATGTTTGAATTTTGAGACACGATCCTCGACCAGCATCACACCAAAATACATGACAATTGAGCAAACCTTAGTCCAAAATGTGTAGTAGATCTTACCATGTGAATGAACATCCTTAAAGGCAATGGGTGTACACTTCTGAGGTAGAAAAATGGAAAATTTTTTTACCACAGCTAATTCCTGAATGACCCAATCCACAGAGAAGTCCATTTGAAAAACGGTTTTGGCAAAATGATTCCGGAGAAATACAAGAAGTGGTTTGCTCATTTGAACTTTTGAGTTGATGTATATTTTGGATACCAAATTACTTCCACCTTGAATCACTAAAGATATCCGATCACCTGGTTCATCATATTCATTATAAATATCCACTATATTCGTCGCTAAGTTCGAATGATGTATGAGCTCTAGCTCTTCACAAGGCTCGAAAAAATCCACAATATTCTGCGGCTCATTGCTCATTTGAAATATCACTTTCGACTTTGGCAACAGCTCCAAACCTATGTCATAATGCAGCACTCCTGGGAAATGCTCTGGTAGATGAGCATAATTGGTGATAGCCAGGATCAAAATCGGAAGCAAATATGTGATGATATGTTGCCACGTGTTTCGTTTCGCGTAGTAGAATCGTTTCCAGAATAGACCGCGGAATGTGCTGAAACATTGACCTGCTGGTGGCTTGTTCTTCTCCTCGATGAGGCTGGCGAATTCTCGCTGCTTTTTCTTCTTTTCCATTTTATGAACATCGCAGTGACTGAGAATCGAGAGAAATGTCTGAAAATGATCTTTAAAGGGGTTGTCCGAGTTTACTGTAAGTTTTTGTCAGAGTTTTCTACTACCTTTCTTTGAGAACGCAGATTGAAAAAAAAAACTAATACGTTCGTTTGTTGAGCGAGAAAGTGTGCTCTATTGCAAACGCTCTTGTTTCTTTCAAAAAAAAAGTTGTGCATACACTTCACGCGTACACCGTGACGACAATTTGCACACTTTCTTTTTAGTGAAGTTGGATAACCTGTGCGTCAGTTGTGGTATTTTGTCTACTACAGTAACCAACAATTTTGAAGTGGTAGTTTAACTTGTCAGGCATATGTTCATGCTCTCAATGGAAGTTTACAAAAAAAGAGAATTGTTATATGTGCATTAGAGCGCACTTGCTCATATGACCTAGAATTAAAAATGTAATTTTCTAGGCTAGAAAATGTAAACCATTTTCAGCGAAAAACTTTTGTATACACCAAATCGACCCTCCTGATCACGATCCTGATGTTCAAAATTGCTAAAAACGTCTCAGAAAAAACTTATAGTCTCTAAAAACGTACAGTTTCCAATAATCGATTAGTGTTAGCTGAACGTCAAAAAACCAGGTGTAACCCTTGAAAATGATAGAACTCCGCAGTTCAGAATTTTTTGAAAAGTTTTGAATCACAGAATCGTGATCAGGAGAGTTGATTTGGTATAAACACCAATTTTCATCGAAATTCAGAAGCTTAACCTTGTACATGTCCTTTGCCAAGTCTTTCAGAAGATATCAATCAAAATATAACTGGTAATATGCGCTCTAATGATAATGTGTGAATTTTTCTGAATTTTGGGGCTGCTTTTTTAGCAACTGAGTGCTTCAATGAAGTTTAGAAGGTTTTCAACAAAAAAAATGAAATTTTGTACCTCTTAGAGCGTTAGACTAAAATTGGAAAAACTATTCTCTTAAAAGTTATAGGATCAGCCGACATTTTTTAGGTTTGGCTGCCTGATATACCTGTTCCAACGAGTTCAACGATAAACCAATCGATATAATCTGTATCTTCTTCGCCGCCTCTTTCTGTATCTCTGGCAATTTTTCGATAGTCGGCGAGTTGAAACTGAAAATTCTTTTTTTTTTTTTCTTCATCGAGATTATCACTCACTCTCTATCTGAAATCGCTTCCAACGTCTTCATCATTGCCAACAATTGATTCTTATCCTCTCCAGATAACAGAATCTCGACCAGCTGTCCTCGAGTATCCTTCATTCTGACACTATTATTATAAACATTGCAAATATTCAACAACTCTTTGATCGCTTTCTCCTTCTCCTTATCTCGATTCTCAAGCACAATAGTCAACAATATTCCCCCGCCAAACTTTGATTTCAAAAATTGCAAACTTCCCGATGCCACAATTCGACCATGTTCCATCATATATATCCAGTCACCGAGTCGTTCAGCTTCATCCATATCATGTGTGGTTAGCAGAATGGTTCGATCAGTTTTCAGATTTTTCAGCATATTTTGCACATCATATCTTGCGCAGGGATCTAGTCCAGCAGTCGGCTCATCGAGCAGAACAACCTTGCTATCACCAATCAATGCCATACACATGGCAAGCTTCCGCTTCATTCCTCCAGAAAGATTCTTGGCCAACTCAAAAAAAACCTTCTTTTTTCGAAAATCAAACAGTGTTCAATAGAGCGAACTTTTTGTTCTAAAGACAGAATATGTCCTGAGTGGCTCAGTAGTGACCTGTTCTGCCTATAAGCCAGAAGGTTGGGGGTTCGAAACCACGCTTGGTAGATTCTTAGGAAGTAAAATGTAACCTGTTTCAAAACCGCTGATCGCGTAACTGCTAATCTCGGGTGCCAGGTTGAAATTTGAAAAAGAAAAAAACATCAACACCATATTTGAGAATGAAAACTCCTGGACAATTGTCACATTAATGTGAGTAGAGGGCTCAGCAGGGAAGGCGCTTGCCTATCACCTTAGAGGTAAGTGGATCGACTCCCCATGCAGGCGAAGGTTTTTTTTTTTTCATTTTTTTTTATTTTACTAGAAAAATTGAAAATAATTGTTAATTTCAGTTGGCCGTTTCAGCACTTTGTCAATGTGCTAAAGAATTGTACAAAATTTCACAAAGTGTGCATTTGTGCGTCGTTTATTATGCAAACTCCTCAATTTATGTTAGAAATTTAATGTATTCGGAAATCCCGTCTGGTTTGAAGTGAAGAAAAATATATCCTAGCTTTTTTTGAAAAAAAATTCACCCAGCCAGGGTTCGAACACCCAACCTACTGGCTGAAAGGCAGAATAGCTCGCCACTGAGCCGCTTAAGATACATCTCAACTTCTATGTGTTTTGAGCAAAAGTTCGCTCCATTTTCCAACCCATTCTCACCGTTTTCTTTTTCTCCATCAATTGCATAGTTGTTATCAACTGCGTCGCATCCTCCTTAAAATCATTCTGTGCTCTTTTGAGCCGATGCGCAATCTCCAAATGCTCCCAAACTGTCAAATTATCAATCAACATTCGATTCTCCGGACAAACACCAATCAATCGTCTCGCCTTACTTCGATTCTCCACAGCATCAATTCCACAAATCGTTATCGATCCGGATGTCGGATTTGTCCTTCCGGCAATCATGGCAAAAGTGGTACTTTTGCCACAACCATTTTGACCAAGAAGAACTGATACCTGTCCACGTATCGCTGTCAGGTTCAAATTGTCCACCACCGTTTCACCGCCTGGATAAGATTTGACGAGTCCTTCGAGTTCAATGTCCGATTCGAGATTATCGCGCGATTTTTCGCCTTGTCTCGCATTTTTGACATCCGCGTGCGGTTTTTCCGTCTCCAGAAATACATTGCTACTCATCGGCGCTTTTCTCTTCTTCCGGCAAAACTGGAAAAAAAACAGGTGAAAAACTACAGTAGTCTTACAAGGGAGATACATAAGGTTTGAGGATGAAAATTTGTGTATATACCAAATCGACCCTCCTGATCACGATCCTGCACTCCAAATTTATCATAGACTTCTCAGAAAAAAGTTATGAGTCTTCAAAGTGTGAGAGAAAATATTCAAACTATGGTTATCGCTTCAAGATATTTTTTGAAAGATGATTGTGCCTTGAAATAAACAGAAGAAAAATGAAATACTTCGAAGCGAATACCAAGCATACTGTAAGCGAGCGAAAAAGACGTTTTTACCATATAATATTAGGGTTTTCGATAGTGCTGAAAACCCTAGTCTGCATCACGAAATCACATACTATAGCATAGAAGCAGTATATTTTCAAAGACGCATAACTTTTTTCTGAGGAAATTTTTCTGTAGTATATATACAGCATATCGGAAATAAAAACGCATTTGAAATGTGACTGGATGGCTCAGCAGGGAAGGCGCTTGTCCCACAGACAAATTGCGACCTGTGTCCATCTCTTGAGAGGTAAGTGGATCGACTTCCCATGCTGGCGAAGTTTTTTTTTCAATTTTTTCGAATTATTCATTGGTATTCTAGTTACTTCAGTTCTCAATGAGCTCTAAACTGTACGTAATTCAAATCAAAACTGAGCCAAAAATTGGGCAAGGCTTTAATCAGACCTGATCTATTTACTTGTTGTACATAGTTTAGATACAGCAGAGACTTCATCTTGAGAACTTGAGTGTTAAATTCATGAACCTTGTTGACCTGAATCTCTATTGAAAACAGGACCAAAAATGAATTGGATCGCTCTAAGCACACGGGCGGTCTAATTCACTAGCCTGTGAAAGAGGAAAGAGTGTCTATCCCGTGAGGTCATGTGTCATGCGCGTCAGATTGGGTGTATGCAGAAATAGTGTTTGCACAGGGAGTCAATTTTTGAGAACCCTGTCAATTTTTTAGAATTGACAAAAATAAGGTAGCTTAATTTTTATATTTTTAAACACTAGATTTCTACCTACCTTCCCAAAAAGCCACTCAATCTTCAACGTCTTCACATATTTATCAATAAATATAGCCAATCCCAACATAACAATCGCATCCACCACAAGCATCACCATATAATACAAAATCGGCGCCATCTTGCTATGCTTCGATGAGATCAGCGAGAACTTTCCCATATCATAACTCCGCCGCATACTGTCCACAATAAAATGAAAACAATAATTGAACATTAGCGATGTGGGCCATGACACAACTCTGACATTCATCTCAAAGGTTTCCAATTTATATCGATACGGGATAATTGCGAGACAATTCCAAACAATCAATACACATTGGAATGATGTTTTCTGGTTCTTGAACATACTTCCAATAAGGAATGAGAAGGAGATAGTTGGAAGGAGGAATAGGATAATGCTTAGGAATATTGTTATCCGTTCTGCGGTTGATTCAAAAACCATTGCGATAAAAACTGCGCCAGGGATAACAAAAATGACACATTTGAAATAGCTAAATATAAATTTCTCAATATAATAAACATGTAAAGGTAGTCCGATCGATAACAAATATGGCTGGAAAATGGGATATAGGCTTGTGAAGAATGGTTCTTAGACAAGGGTGTGATTGTAGACTTTTTGAAAAAGGTCTAGCAAAATTTAGTAGAAGCCTAGACTATCCGGAGGTCTGTCCAAAAGCCATAACTTTAACTCTAAGAGGAACAGTTCCGAGATGATTTTCAATTAACCGACAGCACAACCAGACAATCTTCGGGTACCAGGTTAAACAGTTCTAACCGAAGATTTCCGGGTTTTGCTTTCGGCTATGTTTTTTTGTATTTTATCTTCTGGCTCTCGATAAAATTGACTTCAACCCAGATTATTTATCTAGCGGACGGCTTTGAATTGAATACCCGGCAACCGTCGGCTGCTCCGTTGAACAACTCAATCTTTTAACGGTTTTTCATTTTTTTTTTTTTTTTGATTCCTAGGTTTTGAAAGAAAGAGGATTCGGTCATTTTTATTTGAAGTAATATACTTTCATGTTCCGATATAAACTAAAACGCGAGAATACGTTGAAAATCGTCCGTTGCATGAAATTTTCTAGACTGACTACATAACAAATATTAGAATCTAAAATTTAACTTTAGCTTCTCTAGGCGATTTTGGAAGACTTCCAAGAATTTTATTAACAATAAACAAAAACAGCCCAACCCGGCAACCGTCGGCTACTCGGTTGAACAACCCTAAAGGTTGAATACATCTTTAACTCTAATAACTCTGCTCAGAATTTCACTGTATCTAAACTACAGTCTAACCGGTTGAAAAGTTCAAGTTCGCTCTATTGATAATGGATATACATATGTTTGGTGGGTTTGGCAAAGTTTCTAGAACAACGATTGTAGTTTAGATACAGTAAGATCCTGAACATGATTCTTAGGTTCATAATGAACTGACCTGACCACCTGAACCTTGTTGAGTTTCTCCAAAATTGGAGAAGTCGTTTAACCGAGTAGCCGACGGTTGCCGGGTTGTGCTGTTGGCTATCTTTTGTGTCTGCTGTCTCTCAGAAGTGCATTGTCTTTTTCAATTAGCTTATTGGTCTCTTCAATGTATCGTACACTTTCATAGTTTCAGCCAAAACTCTATTCATTACAGAGATGAGAGGTAAGAGACGCATAGAAAACCAAAATGGCATTCAAACGTGTAACCGACGATAGCCGGGTTCGGCTGCTTACTATGTTTTGTGTGCTGTCCTAACTCACCCTAAAAGTAGACTTTTCGACAACAATCCCTCTTGTGGTATTAACAACGATCACAAAAAATGCGAAAAAGCAGAGAACTGGCAGATACTCCAAAATCTCGGAAACTGGCGACTGCTCCAAATACGGGAGCTCATACATCTTGGCAAAACCCTGAGGTACACTTTGATTCAATGCTCTCCTTGCTTGAATCATCGCCTCATAATCATTCAACATGTTTCGAGCCATTGATTCTGACACATCTTGTAGTGCACTATACCTTTTCCAGTTGTTTGATGAGTATTCGCTGTTTTGCATTGGGAGAATGTATTGGACATGGATGGATGTGTTCATCGAGTTTTTGATGATGAGATTTCGACCAACGAATCTGACAAGGAGAAAATGAAGGGTTTGAATTTGAAGAATTTTTGAAACAGAAAATGAACCGGTTTTTGATAATTGTTCAAATATATTAACAATAGGGTCCCAGATAGTTCCTTTTTGATAGTGTAGAACATACAAGTCTACTACAGTATCTCAAAACATATTGCACATCTTACTTCATCTTAAAATAAACAATTTCATATTCGGGTATACTGTACTTTCCGTTTGTTTTTGACATTGAAAACTAGACAGAATCTCAACATAGGTGAATTAATGATAATATTACCAATAGAGCGCATTTTACCAATTTTATATTTTCACAGATTTTTTCTGATACATTCACTACCCAGAACTGCTCACTACAGTATGTCTACACTTTTTTTCGTTATGAAAATGACCACTTAGATGTGCAGGTTCTCAAGAATACTGTATCGTTTTGAACTGGTTGATTTTATTGAAAATTAGACGACAAAAAAACTCTTAAAGACACCTAGCTATTTGCAAAAATTTTAAAAATCAACCTTGTTCGCTTCATAGGGGGAAAAACTAGTTTGGACTACTGTATACGAACATTTCCGTCAAGTTGTGTGTTTTGTGTGCAAATCCCATGAAAATGCGGCAAATTAGAGCAATTCATGAAAGAGGAAAATATGCTTCTTCGAAATCGTGGCGAGACCAAACAAATTTTTTAATTATTGATGATGAATTGATCATTCTGGAGAAAAAAAGAAAATTTCCCTAATTTTTTTTGAGTTGGATGTTCAGGTTCTTAGAGGTACTGTATAGTTTTGAATTTTTTGAATAGGAAGATTGGTTTCAAGTCAAAGTTGGGACCATTTAAGAGCTTCAGACTTTCGAATTCCGATGTTTCAAAGAATCACTTCCGTCCAATTGTGTTTCAAAGTGTATCTTATTCCATTTGATGAACCGAATCATTTTTAGGTAATATTTAATGATTTTTTTGTTAAAATTCAGAGCTGAACTCCGATTTTTCAAGTTTTACCTGATCTTTAGCCAAAAACCCCAACTCACACTGGATCCCTCTCATCCCTCATCCCAATCTTCTTCATCCTCCCCACCAACTCCTTCGGTTCCCCATCCACCAATCTCGCACATCCCTCATACGTCTGATAGCATCTCCTCCCTCTCTGAAGCATCAAATTCGGGTCAAACTCCTTCACCGGGACCATTCGATCAGCCACGGGTGTTTTTGAAGTGCTTATCGATTGATAATAAATCGCCGATCCACAAATTCCAAAAACGAAGAGTGTTAAAAATATCTCGCATATTGTATACAATAGACTTCGTTTAGCTAACAGAAGATCTTTTTTGATTAAAATTAGTAACATTATTGATTATATTGATTATTGATTGGTGAAATTTGAAAATATAAAAATGGCAGCTCTTTTTTTTGCTCGAAAATTATAAATATCTCACGTTCACGCAGATCTTTGATTCATACATTCATCAATTTATTATCAAACATCACAATTGTCAAGTGCAACAATAAATGTTGCGCTAATAACAATAACAATTGTCAAACCATATTTTGCTGAACTTTATATTTTGATGAAAAATAATAAAAAAATATGAAAGAAGAAAACAAACATCATTTAGCACCGCACTGCGGTCGACGACAAATACCATTCTCTTTGAAGATCATTCGAATATTGCATTTGAAATGGACGGCTGTCTAGAATGAAATACATGATAATGGAAAGATTCTGGGAAAGATGAACGTAATGTTAATGTGCTTATATATTATTAGGAACCTGTTCATGATCAGTGTGGTATTTGTAAATTACCGTGAACACTGTAATATAATTGGCTACGAAGAATGAGAATATCTCCGAAACCACAAGAGTTATCAAAAAGTGATCAATTACAAAATTGTAGATCATGTCAAGATCTTCAATTTTGTAATTTACCGCTTCTTGATAACTCTTGTCGTTTCTGAGATATTCTCATTCTTCGCAGTCGCCTTGGGTGGGCATATATTACAGTTTTTACGGTAGCTCTATTTCGATGCGCGGTCAGCCAGGAATACATGAAAAATAGCAGGCAGCGAAACCCTGCAAATGTCGGCTACTCATTTGGACGACCTTTCGCAATTTGAGTCATTTAAGCGAGACCTATGTCATTTGAATGATGATCAACATCCCGTTGTGTATTTTCGCAAAACGGAACCCATATTGTCAAATTTTCAGCCCTGAATTTTACACTGAAAATCCGAAAAAGGATTGGACATAGTGCTATACTATAAGGTAACTTTTATTCTGGAAACATCTAGATAATTAGTTCTGAAAATGTTACATGAATTTTCATTTGCTTCATCTTACAATTTTTATAGAGTCTCCAAGTTTCGAAAAACTGTAGCTTAAGTTTGAGATTTTTAAGGAAATTGAATATTTTAGGATTCTTTTTCACACTTTTCTTTTTTACTCAAAATCGATCTCTGTTTACAACAGTTGGAAAAAATTATGGTGGAAATCATATAATGATCTCGACTAGGATCTCATTTCGATCTATGAGGATCTCGACCATTGAAGAACGAAATTGAGGTCAACTTAAAATTCAGTACAGCACCAGCGACAAGGTCAAAGTGTGCTCTATTGATAATCGCTATCTCAATGTCTCTTCTCTCTCCGGGGGGAATGACGTCAGAAACATGTCATTCCATAGATTTTCGAACTCTGATCATCATCATCATCATCATGTAATCAATTTTTACCGAAAGCAATTTTAAATGCGCAAAGTTCAGCTCCAAGGTGTTCTTTCTTCATTTTTCATGTGAAACTAATATTATAGAATAGATCAGGATGAAAAGATACCCTAGAGGCTGAAAATTGAGTTGATCACCATCCAAAAACCTATCGAATGACATATTTCTCATCTAAAATCTAAGAAAAAATCCCATCTCAAAAGTCCAAAAAAAATCCATCATTTATCCGGTTTCTAAGATCAACCCCAATAGGATAGATCTTCCTAGATTGCTTCCATTTTCTCACGTTCATTTCAAACATAATACAGATCATGTACCGCGATAAGATATAGACTCCTCAATCTATGTAATTGCCCTTACCGTCTCAACATCCATAGAAAATGTGTGAACCCTCATGCCGGCCGACAAATCCCCATCATAACTAACATCCGGTAAAATATTAGGGAAATTCGAGCAGCCATCATGATCAATGATTTGGATGTTTCTCTCGTTATCCGAGACGGTACAATTGTTCACAGCAACACAGAAAAGGGAGGCCTTGCTATTTTTTTGCATCGCATCACAGTTCCAGAGGTGGAAAACTTCATCGCCAATGTTGACTTTGGAGCGAACTAGGGGGCCATGCCTGGTTTTGTGGTGCACACTGTATCGACATTCAGGCTCGCTAAAATAATCTGGAAATTAATACATTGATTTTTTTTTTTGTATATCATTCGATAGAGCTTTTCACGCTGATCAACATCCCGTATCTAACTTTTTCAAATCTCCACGCGGAAAGCTAAAAATTGAGCTCAAAGCTTGCTCTGAGTCAGAAAAACACTAGGTATCCATAAAGCGAACTTACAACGTTTTTGCTCTAAAGACAGAATATGTCCTGAGTGGCTCAGTGGTGAACTATTCTGCCTATAAGCCAGTAGGTTAGGTACTCGAATTCTGAGCCCCCAGATCTTTTTCTCATTACCAAATACTAAAAATTCTCTCTCTCGTTATCCCCAAATATTCTAGCGGCTTAATTTTTAAAGGATATATTTGACAGTAATCCGGTTAATTTTAAAAAAGTTACTCGCAAAAAAAAATCCATCGTGAACACCTTTTTGGCCATCCATGTATTTAAAATACATTTTTCACATACATAAATGAAATCCTGTCTGGAATTGGTCATTTTCAGCCAAATTGAAACTCAAATACTGAAATATGTATGCCTCATTACTGATGTATATTTTCAAGCCACTGAAAAACATGTCTGAAATAGTCTAAAAAATAAGACCTATATCATTTTATAGAGTTTTTTATGCTGATCAACATCCTGTTTTCCAATTTTGATAAGCTCCGCACAAAAAAATGAAAATTAAGCTAATATTCGTTCCAGAAAATGAAAAATCGCAGAAAACCCTATTTAAATTTCACTTCTTAGGAGCGTGATGTTGATCAGCATAAAAAACCCTATCAATAGGTTTAGGTCTCATCAGAAAGTCCCATATCAAAAAAAAAAATCCAACTCACACCTGCTAACCGGAAGTTCAATCACTTCTTGCGCAAAGACTACAATAACAACAACAAAAAATAGAAATAATACTTTTTTCATTTAAAGGAAGCAAAATTAATCGATTTTCTCACACACACACAAATGATAGTGAAATGATAAGAAGAGGAAGAATGATGAATGAACATTTGAAAGAAGAGGTCAATAGGTTTCGGCGAGAAATTCACATATTTAATGAATGAGGTGAATTATCCGTTTTGATGATAACGACTGCAATACCTCCAATATTTATCACATGCTGCACGATATTGGGCTTGGGAGGTTAAGAATGGATTGGCGCAGTAGGTTTGGGCAAAGTTTCTGGAAAAATTAATGTAGTTTAGATACAGTACTGGGTGATTAAGTCTAGCCGACGTCTGCCGGGTTGTGCTATCTTCTATGTTTTTTCTCAAACTCCAAAAATCGGATCTCTATTCTACGTTTTCTTGAACCCTAAATTTCTACCTAGTTTTAGGATAAAGACGATTATCAACAGAGCGAACTTGACTTACTAAACCTTACTGAATTCTCGAAAACAGAGACGATTAGCCGACGTCTGCCGGGTTGTGCTATTTGCTATGTTTTCTATCAACTTATCTTAGAAAAGCACTTAGTTTACTTCTTGAAAACTAGTTTCTACACGTTTCAAAAAATTCAAAAAAAATTATATTTTTCAAATTATTGATGTTTTATTGAGCACATTCAAAGTGGGGTAAATGGAGTTAGCAAGTTGGTTAAAGAAAATGTTCTTTCTCGAAATCTAGTACTTAAAAAATGTGCCCATTTACCCTTTTACACTCCTTCTCAACTACGAATTCCACGTGGTTTCAGATACAACAATTATCAATAGAGCTAACTTGACCCGATTCGTTTTTCCTTAAAAAAATCCAAGCAGTCATTCAAACGACTATCCGACGTCTGCCGGGTTATACCACTTACTATGTTTTGTGTCTATCGTCTTCTCAGGAGCACACATTATTTTCTAGGTTGGCTGAGAAGCCGTTAACACCAAAAAAATTGGAACCAATCGATGAACAAACATCCTAAATTCTTCGAAAAGTTACATATGCATTTTTTGAAACGTATAAATTAATAAATTTGGAATGATCTTCAGAGGTAATTAAAATCAATCGATATTATGAATATGTTAATTTTTGAGCCTACGAGGAACCTTTAAGACAAACTTGTTTGCTCTGTTGAGAGAAACAACTCGTTTAGACTACGATTTGTGAACATTTCCGTCAAGTTGTGTGTTTTGAAAACCCTACGAAAACGATATTTTTTTAGGTTTGGAAATTTTGAGCAAACCTCTAACATATACGTTTCCAAATTATAACACAATAATTTCTTGAAAAATATCAAATTAATGTTTAATGCATTTTTTACAGACGCAACATGACGATTTTAAGATCGATTCAGACACATGCAGCAAAGATGCTCTATCGCACCGTTGTTTCAATTTTTGTTTTCAAGTGCGTTCTCCTTTTAAAAAGAGAAAATTAAAAAGTTGTGCACACACATCAAGCTATGACGAGCAAAAAAAAATAGGCTGCAAAAATGCACACTTCTGTACATTTTTGCGTCACGGTGTTTTGCAAAGTACAGTATTCCTTCTCATTTTTCATTTTTTTTTTTTGATTTCTACGCTTCAAAAATTCAAAAATTAAAATTTTGAAAATTATCTGACAAGTATGAACATTTGTGTATATATTAAATCCACGTCATGTCAGCGCAATGAAAAATAGCAATTTGCGAGGTTGAGAGAGACGCAGAGAAAAGTTCTCCGAGAGAAGTACAACAGTGAAAGCTTCCATGGCCGACTGGTTAACGGGCGCGTCTTTGAATCNAGGTTGAGAGAGACGCAGAGAAAAGTTCTCCGAGAGAAGTACAACAGTGAAAGCTTCCATGGCCGACTGGTTAACGGGCGCGTCTTTGAATCGAACGACGGCGCCGAGCTCTGGTTCGATTCCCCCACGCGCCAAACTTTTTTATTATTTTTCTTTCTTTTTTTTCAAATTACATTTTTTTACAACGTTCTCTTGTCAGATACTAAAAAATACACTCTCGCAAATATTTTGAATACATTTTTAAGTTTCGAAAACACATTAAACTGTAATTTGAAAAAAAAAGGAAAAATAATAAAAAAGTTTTGGCGCGGGGGGGAATCGAACCAGAGCTCGGCGCCGTCGTTCGATTCAAAGACACGCCCGTTATCCAGTCGGCCATGAAAATTTTCACTGTTGTACTTCTCTCAGAGAAATTTTCTCTGCGTTTCTCTCAATTTCGTCAATTGCATGCTGACATGACGTGAATCGATCATTCTGATCACGATCCCGCACTCCAATTTTGTCATAGACTCCTCAGAAAAAAGAGAACTTACCTATAACTCCTACAGAGTTGATCCACCTGATTCAATCCATTTCTCCTCGAGCTTTTCCTCTGTGGTACCACTGGCTTGTCCGGTAATGGAACTTGACATTTCTCCGAATAAACCGGGCAGAAGACAATGGCTTTTTGACCAAATCGAAAGGGATCTGGACAGACGTAGAGATATCGATTCTTGAATTCTTTACAAAATCTGGTAAAGTTTCGAGGCTTCTTAGTAACTGATGTGGAATTGGATGAAGAAGACGAATCAGTGGAAATTGGGATTGGGGAGGGTCTGTAAATCAATCAAATAAGCAAATTTACCGAAAAATGAAGACTCACTCTTTATCTGGCTCACTATCCGGTACTTGTAGACAAATATTATCAAACGCCGCGCAGAAGTCGCGATCCTTTTGGGTCTTTTTATGAGTGCCAGACCCGCAGACTTTCATATACTCCTCTCGTAGTTCTCCACATGCCGCCTGAAAAAATGGGTCTGAATTCGGGCTGAAATAGGCCTATATTGGGCTTTGAGGAACTTTTAAACTGTCCATGAAACTAAGCTAAAATTAGTCTTGAGTTAAGGCTTCAAAGAATTTGAAAATAAACCCTGATATGGGGCCTATAAATCAAACCTATGTGACATTTAATCGGGCCTAGAATCGGGTTTGAAACGAATCTAAAATGGCCTGAAAAAAAACCTAGAATAGGCCCAAAATCAAGTGAAATATGAACCTAATTTTGGACTCAAAATAATTCTGAAATCAAGGTTAAAGTAGGCCTTAATTTGAGCCTACAAACGGGTCTACAATCAGACCAAAAACATATAAAAATTTAGGCTTAATATTACATTTAAAAATAGATCAAAAATTAAACCAAAAATCAGGCGTGTAATTCTGAATGTACCTAAAATTTGGGCCCGAACATGAACTCGAGATCGGGCTCAAAACTGGATTGAAAATAGAAAAAATTATGTCTGAAGAAGACCTAGATCAAGCCTGAAAAAGACCTGAAATCATGCCTGAAAATAGACAAAAATCAAACTGAACGCAGCCTGAAAAAGCCCACCGATAGACCTAAAAATATATCAAAACTAGGTCTCAAATCGTTCAAGCATTCAACAGAATAGAAAAAAAATAAAAATTCTTAATGTCCCTTTAAAAACGTACCGTATCCTCCTTGGCACATTCCGCCCACCAAAACACAAAAAACAATAATACTAGAAATATTGACCGTCGCATAGTTGTTGCAAAAAAAAACAACAAAACAATTATTGTGTAACAAAAATAATATCAGTGATGATATGATTTAAACCGGATTTCTGATTGGCAAGCAGGCAGACGATGGAAAAAGAGGAAAGGAGAAAACCCTTCACCTATTATCTCCGAAATTATTATTATTATGTAATTTTGGCTTTTCGCCGACCGAAACTTGTTGCGTCTTTTTGTGGCGACAGTGTGCGAAAGTGAAAAGAACGATACCCCCTGATGAGAGACGGAAAAAAAATAACTGTGACGCGGAGGAAGAAAGGAGATGGCTAATTTTCGAGAAGGTGTAACGAGAAAATAGAAGGAAGACACTTTTGGTTTGTCTGGAAAAAAATAGATTGATGATGATGTTCACTTTTTTGAACAGGAAGTCACTATGGTTTGTCAACATTTCTATAATGGCACCCATTATAGAAGGGCGCCCCTAATATAAGGGCACTCGGGACAGTTCTGATTTGAGCATTTGAAAAAATAATTATTCATTTTTTATGTGTTGATTTTGTTACTAAAGCCCATTAAAGTGTTAACTCATTCGATGCATCATTAAAAACGGAAAGGGAACCTCTAGGTAAAGAGTTTTTCTATAATCAAAGTACTAGAAAAGATGGGTTGAAAAATAGAAGGGTACATTATCAATAGAGCAAACTTGATTCACTTGTTCAAACGAGTAGCCGACGATTGCCTGGAAGAACCATTGTAGTCTAGATACAGTAACATCCTGAACTTGATTATTAGGTTCATAGTGACCTAACCTGACCACCTGAACCGTGTTGAATTTTTTGAAGGCGGAGAGGTCGTTCAACCGAGTAATCGACGGTTGCCGGGTTGTGTTTCTCGCTATGTTCAGTGTCTGACCTCTCTCAAAAGCATTTTGTCTTTTTTTTAGGGAAAAATATTCTTCAAATTTTGCTCGATTGACAATCTCATGATACAAGATTCAATCTTCCAATTAAACGTTTCAAAAAATTTATAAAATAACTTTCTTTTTTTTTTGTTTGAGACATCAAAACACACAAAATATTGCTTTATCATTTAGCGAGATCTGCAAATTTATTTGGATGTGTGTGAGAAATAAAATAGATTTTTGAGAAAAAAGATGTATTACTTGGAACCCTTTACTCAAACGCAAAACATAGCCAACAGCCCAACCCGGCAAACGTCGGCTAGTTGTTCAAAAGACTTAGCCAATGCTTGGAAAGTCAAAGGGGCTGTTTCGCTCTGCTGATAATGGTTTTTAGGCGTATATTAAGAACTACAACGTTTTAAAAATACACATCTATGTTTTTCTATTAAAATAAGAAGTTCTCTAGATTGACACCGAAATTTAAAATATCATGTTTATGTTCCTTTAAGGTTTCAGTCAGTACGGTAGTTTTAAGTAAATTTTACCATGGAGACAGAAATCAAGAAAAAATACAGGAACCCCTGAGGCGGTCAGTGATTAGAAAGGTCTATGTGTTCCTTATAGAGGGCCGATACAAAACATAGCAGGCAGCACAACCCGAAAAGTGTCGGCTACTTGTTTGAATGACCTCGCCGATGCTTGGAAACCCAGTAAGGCTAAAAAGGGCAAATTGGCTCTACTGATAATGTTCTTTTATCGGCTGTTGAGAACCACCCTTTTGTTTTAAAGGAACACGCCTATATTTCAAGAAATTAACAGAAAACTCTAGATATTTTATAACTTCTGAATATTGACATAGAAAACTAACACAATACTGTTGTGTACCTTCAAGAGTCAAGTCAGTACGGTGTTTTTCCATGGAGACAGAAATCAGAATAAAAAACAGCATCAGAGAAAGTCAATGCTTCTCAAATGCGTCGGCTACTTCGATAATTGTTTGTTTTTAGAATAAACAAGCAAGTTCGCTCTATTGTAATTTTGTCTAGTTTTTTTTTTGAAAACAATTTCCGAAAACCAATGCTGGAAACCTGATCAAAAACACTTTTTTTCATCGTTATTCAATTTATTGCAAAAGAAGAAGACAGCAATCAATCATATGTATACAGAATATGCAAAAAAAATGTATAATTTGTTCAAATCCTCATCGAATAGAAACCGCCATTTTATCCATGAACCTCATTTTTTCTCGAGAAGAAGCGTTGCATCTTAACAAAGTTCAACGGAGTGGTAGTGAAACGATGCGAAAGACCCTTTGGAATCACAATCATATCACCCTTCTCCAATTGAACACGAATCCATTGATCGTCTTCCGGCTCGACATCATAGTAACATGTTCCCTCGACGACCAATGAGATGACATCTTCTGTGTGCTCTTGTGGCTCGTAGTATTGCTCCATTTTGTCTTCGAAGTCGATCATTGTCTCGCTGACAGTGAAGACGTCGGAGAAGTTGACGTTTCTTTCCGATTTCATTGCCGAGAGCCGCTTCTTCATCGCAGCAGTGTCATCCAAATCAACCTGAAAATCACCAATTTTCATTTAAATAGTGTAACGAATTAAGAAAAGAGGGAAATGTGCACACATAGCGCAGCGAGGGACGCAAATGTGTGCCGCGCCAATGACGCGGGTTCGATTCCTACCCCCGCCCAAGGTTTTTTTTCTCAACTTACAATAGTGAGAAATGTGTTTATCTTTGATTATCACAATAAATCCAATCAAAATGGCAAACATGTTTTCGTTTTTCTTTAAATTCTTGTAGCCTACAAGCCAGCTACAAACTTTGAAACATACAAACTTTGAAATCGAAATCGAAATCAAAAAATCAAAAAAAAGATACAATCTCAAGCAAAGGAACGATATTATGACAAATATTATACCCTTCTAGCCATTTTTAGTGTTGAAAATGAGTATGATCTGCAGGTTATTAGAGTACTGTAGGTGTTAAATAGGTAATTATTAGAAAAAAAATCCTGTTTTTTTAAGCTAGCTGCTCAGATCGTATGGTGAACGGACTTTTCCAAAAAAAAAAAAACTTAAATCAAGACAAAAACTCAAGAAAATGCGCTAAACCGATAAGAAGCCTAAAGAGTCCTTACAGTACCTTAAACTAACTAGGGTTACTGTACTTTGTACTATAGTATATACACTACCTATTGGTTAGATAGATACTGTAATATGGGAGTTTTTCAGATGTTTATTTTAGCTGAAAAAAAAACGAATTTTGCTCTTCACAAAAACTAGCAAAAAATGTTATCTTATCTTGAAAAAATTCCGTGGGAAAAAATTCCGTGGGAATCACAAAATCTACTAGCCAGCTCGTCGAGTACCTGCATATCTTACTAAGTTTGATGTGCAGGATGTCAGTGGTACTGTAGGAGACTCCTTTATTAACAGAGAACAAATTTCGAGCTATGTATGTACATGTCTAAAAAAACCAGGTTGAACATGATTTCGAAAAAACAAGTGGTACTGTAGTTCTCAATAGAGCGCATGTGAACTATCTGATTTTTGTAGGTACTCAGAATCATAAGACCTTGACAAGCCCATTCCAAGGTCTGTTTCAGATAGGACCTGGGCCAGATTAGTTGGATATCCAGATCAACTACAGAAATTTCATTTTTTGTACCCGGTCCCATTCAGAAAGCCCTGTTTCGATGAAAAACGGTCCAGAAGACTCAAATTTTAACTAAAAACCTTGAAAAGGTCTATTCTGATTCACTAGGACCCTATTAACCGGACCACATGGAACATTTCGAGCTATCTGGTCCATTATTCATCAGCTCAGGTTCATTTCTGGAACCCCCTCCCCCCCCTTACCTTATAGTAAACAACTCCAGCCAACTGTGTCAATTGTGTGGTGGTCAACTTCTTTGGTGGGAACACGTGGTGTGGAAGACGTTTGTCGCCACATGGGAACGGTTCCATTTGCCAGATTTGCATGTTTTGTTTTGAACAAAAGTGAGAATTAGAAGATCTGAAAATAGTTGCTAAAAATATGAAAATTGGGGGAAAAAACCAGTATTTTTAGTCAACCACAATCGAAAAAAAGGGAACATACAATAAACAACAATAACAAATTCGTTAAATTCGGATTATGTCCAACCTTGGGTCCAACCACGGTTTAGTTTTTTTCTTTTTTTTTTGGTTGACCTTAATCAAGGTTCTAAAAAGTGACTGCAAGCAAACCTGCCAAGACTGAATTCATTCATCCATACATTTAAACCTTAAAAGTTTGTGGGGCGGCGGCCCGCCCACAAATAGGCTCCGCCTACTTTCAAAATTTTTTTTTTGAGAAAAAATTGTTTGTTTGTTTTTTGGTCAAGTATATGGTATAATTATCATATTGTTGACCTGGTTTTTTAGTGGTTTTTAGGTGAGTTAAGAGGTATGCATGTAAAAAACAAGAAAAAAGATTCGATCTCTTTGGGAAGCGGACCGGACCTGAATCTAGATTCTAGAAGAAAAGATTCTCAATAAAGATTACCTGAGAACCTGAAGAACCGGAAAATTCTTACGATCAGGAATCAAAAAGGAAGGGAGAAGAGAGAAAAAATATTTAGCAAATTTTTGGAGGGAGGTATTTTTGATTTATGTATTATTTGGGTATCTATGAAACTAACTGTGTGTGTGTGTGTGATAACATCTAAATTGAATTGAACACTGAAACTTTGCGTTGATTGCAGGAATGAAAAGGAAATGGAAAGTACGTACAGTAATCGTGGAATTCTGAAAGTTCAGGAAAACTGGAACTGGTTTGGTTTCAAGGTGTTGTTATTTTTTTTGAAACGTAGAGTTCATAGGTTCATCTGGAAAAACAGCTTTATTGTCAAAAGTTTTTGGCCTCTCTTATGTTGGCCATCAAGACTGCAAGATGTTGTGCCTGCGTGGTATAATGGATAGGAGTTTTGCCTGTGTCTCGATTGAGCGTTGAGAGTTCGAGTCCTCATCGGGTCGAACTCTTTTTTTCTTTTTTTTTTACAAGTGACAGGGGTTGTATCCTAGCATAGTGGTCTCAGAATAATATAATGGTCCCAGAATATTATAATGGTCCCAACAAAAAAATTTCTATGCGCCTGCTCAATAGGGGCTATGCGCCCTTTCAAAATTATCATTCATATTTTTACTCCTTTTTACCTGGGACCATTATAATATTCTGGGACCATTATATTATTCTGGGACCACTATACTAGGATAGAACCGTGACAGGTTTGGTCGAAGTGTGTTTCCAGGACTTTTTTGAGGTTCCGAAATATTTTACAGAGATAAAACATTATTCACAATTCCATATGATCAAAACCACACGAGAACCTCAGGTACATCTCGGGATGAAAGTTCCTTTGTTTTTTGAAACGTAGAATTTCTAGAAAATATTTTTCCTAATGGTAGATAACCAAGATTTGTTGTATTCTTTGCGAGTTCTTGAGAAATGCATAACTTTGATGATTTTAAATCTAATTTTTCATAGATTTTTTGAAAAAGAGAGTTCATATTAAAGGAGCATACCTAAGAATACTGTACTTTTTTGAATTCCCAGGGTAATCAGGTAGTTTTGAGATCCTGAAACGATTGGATTCAGTAAATTTAGTTCATAGTATTACTGTACTTTTTTCTTTTTACGCCTAAAAAATAAACACTCAAGAACTTTAGGTAATTTTCAAATTGTAATTTAGCATTTTTATGAAACGTAAGGTTAACAGGTGTTGAGAAGAAGGTTATTATTATCTTAAAGGAACATACAAAATATTACTGTACTTTTCGAGTTTTCAGGTTTACTAATTTGTTTTGGGGTCTTGAAGCAGTTGGCTTAAGAAAACTTTTTTCATTATCAGACCAGATTTTGATAGGAAGTGATAGTTAACATGGGCTTTAAAAGTACTATGACACATAAAAATTAAAGATTTCATTCTGAATTCAGAAGAATGTCAGTAGAGCCAAAATTTAGTTTAGTTTTGTTTTTTTTTGGTTAAAGGGTGAGAAGACAAAAGTTTAAAAAAATAATAAAACATGCGATTATCTCCTTTAAGCTAAACTTTGAAAGGATGTGGAACACAGTACTGGAATTTTTGAATTAGCAAGTAGGTGATGTCCTAAAGCGACTGAGACTTTTTTTGATGCACTAAGAATGCAAGTGAGATTAACCACATAAGTATCTCACGGTTTCAAAAAGATTATTTGAAACGTAGAGCTCAGAAGAATTCTGGTTTTAAAGGAACATACCGTATTTATTCTAATATAAGAAGGGCAAGCTTATTTCTAGTAGTCTTATTATAGAAAAACTTTATTCCTGTAGTTTCCCGTTCCATTTTTGATGATGTATGGAATGAATTAAGACTCTAATGGGTTTTAGTAACAGAATCAACAAACTGACAATGAATAGATATTTTTTTTGATGCTCAAATCAGAATGGAAGAAAAAGAACTTTGAAGAACACTCGATCAATTTTATTTTATATGGCTCCAAAAGCGATGGGTGTTAGAAAAATATGCTGGCAAATATCATCTGATTCTCAACTCAAGATGACCCATTTTTGAACTCAATTTTAAAACAATTTTTCAAAAAGAAAACTTCTGTAATTCTCATGGTGTTAACTAATAAATTTCTTGAAACTTATCATTCACAGGTGTCAGGATAAATTACTTCATTAACTGGATTTGGTTGCGTGTTATAATTAAGTTAAGTTTATTAAGCAAGTTAAGTTTTAAAAAAAGAGCTTTGTACTTCTCAAAGTTCTGAATTTCAATTTGGTTTCTGATTTTGACAAGTTAGAGTATTTTCGAGAAGTAGATCAAACCAGAAGATCAAAAAATATTCCTGATTCTATAAGATCTTGTAAAATTATAATTCAATTCCCAGGTTCCTTATATTTATTGAATGTCTCAAAGCAAATCACGGAGAAAACTTTTTTTGAAAAAAGTTTGTTGTTGGGTGGAGTCGAATACTTGATTTTCTTGGCTAAATATGATGATTCTCTTCCCAAAATGGCTGATTTGTAGTTGATAGTATTTTTCTCATTCATCTTGAAAAAAATGCACATTTTCGAATTAAAAAAAAATGCAAAATTTTGTTTTGCTAATGCAAAACTATGATTTCGTAAATTGAACTCAAACACTAAACTGGCTAGAACATTAATAATATCCAAAATGATATTTTCATTATTTTTTGAAAACGCACGTTTTATTTGGAAAATCTAATGGAATTTTTCTAAAAATTATCAGAAATTAAAGCAAATGCTTGTGCCTAGAAAATGTGGCTCTATATTTTCAGCCGATTTTGAGATACATATTTCAAAGCACATAATGATTTCCCAAAATTCATGTTCAACGTTTAATTCTCAAAAAACTTTATGTCTCAATTTTTTTAAATTTAATCCACATTTTTTCACGCTTTGGACATTATCACTAAAAAATTTTGAAAGTTTCAAAAACGGCAAACTTTCTCGAAAAAATAACGAGCGAGAAAGTGTGCTCTATTGCGAACACTCTTGTTTCTTCTGAGAAGAGTTGTGCACACACTTTACGCGCACACGGTGACGACAATTTGCACACTTTCATTTGGGTTAATCCGGGCAACCCCTTTAATTATGAGCTATGCACATTATTCAATTAAAAAGTCAGCTGTGAATCAAGCCATTAGAATACTGTAGTTTCCCCTTTCCCGCCAAGAAAGCTAAAGTTCAACTGGTTATATACGCTCCATTGATAATCTCTCCTAAAATTAGTTAAGAAGCTTATTTAAAACCCCTATGACAAACTTCTTGATGTAAAAATTGTGCATCTGGGGTATTAGATTCATAGAAACTGATTCTATCGCTGGAAATCAATATATCTACTGCTCCGAAAAACCTTGATAATAACTAGAAATTCTACATTAACACCAAAAATAGAAAAAAAACGTGTCAATCCATCATCACGTGATGAATTTTAGCACTAACAGGCTTGTATGTATGAGAAAAAAAAAGACGACCACGAAAAAATCATAGATAACATATGTTTACAACTGCCGATCGCAAAAAAAAACAAGAAGAATGAAAATGGCGCAATCAATGCTTCTCCCCTCCTCCAAACTTGTTCTTCATCCACTTTCTGCTGATCATCTAACAAAATATCAAATATGGTGATATATAGTGATCAGTGAGAAAGAAAAAAGAAATCGAGGGTGAGGGGCATCGAACCCACGACCTTTAGAATGAACAGCAAACTGCATACCGGCTGAGCTACACAGCCACACACGCCATTCATCTTGTTGAACATAGAAATGAATGAACGAAGAAGGAGTGGCACATGGTGGAGATCTAGATAACCCACCGACACATAGTTAACCATCTTTTTGTGTTTCAAAAGATTTCGATCTACTTCCGTTTCCTATTTTTTGATGAATTAATCCCGGAACAGAGAAACCGGACTTAAAACTCAGAGTTCCCTAAACGCTTTTTTTTTGTTTCTGCACTTTCCAAGTATGTATATTCATTCATTGGTTTGTGCTCTTGCTCCGCCTTTTTTCATTAGTGTCAAGATTAGTTGTGTTGTTGTTGTTTTCTGTTTTTTCCGAGCGTTTTCTCATTTTCTTGTGTCTAGCTAGAGTCTGATTTTGAAGCCTTTTTAATCAAAACTCGGGAGAAAATGTCATTTACAGAAATTTAAATGATTTTTCATGATTTTTTTTAATTGTAAAAATAGCTGAAACAGACTTCTGAAACCTGTTTTTGAAGGTGGGTCAAAATTTTTCCAAAAATTCCGCTCAAAACGAAAAAAAATGAGCGTTCTCAATAGAGCGTATTTCGCTCATTGAATATGCAAGTGAAAATTCAATGATTTTTGTCGTGTATGCACACAAAACACACAACTTGACGAAAATTACAAACCGCAGCCAAAAATGATATTTTCCGCAATGGAGCGAAGAAGCTTGTTTCTTTGATTTATTTCTATTAAATGACCAGGTATCTTCAAAATCAAATCGAGCAAACGCGCTCTATTGATAATTCTGTATAATTCATCTCAGAATGAATTTTTCTTCATTAATTCGAGTGTTATAGTAAGTCACAAACCACATTTGAAAAAAGCAACAGAAAATAACATAAGAAAAATTTCTAATTTCACATCTCACTGCCCTTCTGATCTTGCGTTATCTTATTTTCTAATTTTTCTTCAGAGTTGCTGCTCAAAAATCATATTTTATTTTTCGTAGTATTGAAAAAAAAAATCAGCAAGTTGCTCTTTAATTTAAGACCAACTTGCCAACTCCATTTACCCCATCTTTTATGTGCTCGCTAAAACTTTAATAATTTGAGAAAATTAATTTATGAATTATTTGAAACTTATGAAACAGAGGTGTTTTAAGATGGCGATCTGAGACATAGCAAATAGCACAACCTGGCAGACGTCGGTTAGTCGTTTGAGCTACCTTTTCTGTTTTTGAAAAATCAACGGTCAAGTTCGTTCTGTTGTTAATCGTTTTCTTACAAGGGAGGTTCGCCAGCTGTTACTTTCAACTTTTTCTTAAAATTTGTACACTTATAGAGTTTGACCTCCTGATCATCGTGGTATAGTTTTTATCCACCGGAAATTTTTGTGTAAAAAGTTATGAATTTTTAGACATTTTCCCATTACAATTCATAACTGTTATAAAATAAGGGCAGCACAGTAAATAAATGAATTTGTATTCACGTGCTCATTTTTCAAAGGTAAATGACTCATTTTTTCTTCAGAAAATGGTCATGAAATAACTTTAATCTTTCATAACTTTATTCACAAAAATTTCCGGTGAATAAAAAATGTACCATGATGATCAGGAGGTCGAACTACATAAGTGTACAAATTTTGAGAAAAAGTTGAAAGTAACAGCTCACGAACCTCCCTTGTTAGCGTGTAAAATTTTAATGTTCAGGAAAACACAAAAAAGTGGATCGTTTCCGGTTCAGATAACATTGTAGAGGTTTGGGAAATCACAAATCCAATTTCAATGAGTGACAATAAAACTTATAAAATATTTGAAACGTATGAAACAGAGGTTTTTTTTATTAAAATTAGTTTTCAAGCAGCAAAAACAACTAACGACAGAAAACATAGCAGATAGCACAACCCGGCAGACGTCGGCTAGTAGGTCGCTATAATTTTTAAAAGCATTTTTCGTATTTTCAGTGTAAACATCAAGGCTGAAAATTGCGTTTCGAGGATTGCGTATGACAAAAACTGATTACGGGATGTTGATCAGCTTTCAAAAATCTATCGACTCCAACATTATCTTACTCTTTGAAAGGCCTATATAAGACTCTAAAAACTGAAACTACCAGGACTACTGTAGCCACACAATTTCTCGACTCGTCTTTTTGTCTTTATTTACCCCGTGGAGTTCCCAAGCTCGTTCTGCTTTTTCAGAAAATTGCTGAAAATAGTGCACCTCCTCATTTTCATTTAAAATTAATCATCTGGAAATTTTCAGGTTCGAAAGTTACCCTGTAGTTTTTTTTTAGCATCATAACCCATATTTCTTTCATTCTAATGGTTTTTTTAAAAACATTTTCAGTGTAGATTTCAAGGCTGAAATCTGTGTCTTGAGAAATGCGTATAACTAAAATTGATTACAAGATATTGATCAGCGTTTAAAAGTCTATGAAATGCTGTTCAAAAGTCCCTTTCCAGACTGCCGAAAAAACTAAAAGTACAGTAACCCGGGACTACTGTAGCTCCACATTTTATCCACTTTTTTTCCGGGATGAAAAACCAATTGGTTCTTCTTTCTTATTTATATCCATCCACATATAATTTCTCATCCATCTCAAGACAAAAAAAACCCATCTAACGGCGTTTGAGTATAATTATTTCTGGGAAAATACTACAAATTTTCATTTACTCTTTGATTTTTGTCTGAAACTGAAAATTTAGAAATTCTGCTAAAAACAAGGCGAGTTCAATAGAATTGTCCAAGTGGAATTAATGAGCGCAGTGCACGAAACATTATTTCCTTTTGAGCTGCTGGTTCTGCTGCTCACAGACTCGAATAATAGCATGACAATTTATTATCAGAGCTCGAGCTCTGGAGCTCACCTTTTCTCCCCCATATACCCATTTGTGCTCTTTTTTTTCGAGCCGAGCACTAACACGAAAAATTATAATGCTCTCTCCTTTCCACTTCAATGAATATTTGATTAGTTTACTTTTCAATTTTGGCTCTCAAATTTCAAACATTTTTTTGGGTCCACGACAAAAAGTGACATTTTTTTTTTTGACATGTTCAGAACAACAACGAAAATAGGATAATTAGATTTGGCGCCCTTCCAATTGATGTTTGGCGTTTTTTTTCGAAGATTTTATTATGTGTCACTTTTTGGGGACAGCCTTGGAGTTCGTTTTAGCTTCTTTTTTTGTAGATAAAAAAAATTCTGTTATTGTTGTGTCCCTTTAAAAAACATGATGGTAATTTTTCATTTTTTGGTTATTGAACAGCTCAATGAAAAATGAAGAAATTGAATTTTTAAGTTGTTTTGTACCCAGTCAACAAAAGAGACCATAAACTGGTCTCGATGGGAACACAGTAACATTATAGTTATCATTGGAGCACACATAACCTTATATATTTTTAAAGGCAAAAAATGATCCTTGGGATTATTTGACCTGTAGAATCGATATTAACGAAAATTCACTTGCAAGAAAATCAACTTGGTATTCTCAATAGAGCGCATATGACTTGTCATAAAGTTTCGCTTAAAGACAGCTAGATAGTTGGAAATATAATTTTTCAAAGTCGCTCAGACGGCGTGTTTTTTTCCGCATTTTTATGGTGTTTGCACATGTCAAAAAAAATAACTTTAATTTTTTTTTGCCTTTTTGTTTTGTGTGGACTAAGGTGTCACTCTATAAAACTTGCCGAAATTCCGGCTTGTTTTAAAACAGTGATCTGCACTAATAAAGCAGATATGTCTAGTTGAGTATGAGACTAACTATAATCGATAAAATGCGCTCTATTGATAACCATATTTTTCTATAATTCTAGACAATAGTTAGCCGAATCATCAATGGCAGAATCAGTTTCTATACTGATGACTACCTGATGAGACATGTTCTAACTTCAAAACTTCTGAATGGGAAAACTGAAATCAAAGTAACCCGATAGCTCAAAACAATTTTTAGAACCGATTTTCAAGCATGATTGAGCTAAAAACGTCTCATTCATCCGAATCATTATCGGTTTTTAAAGTACATAACTTTTTAATATCAAATTTTGGATTTCGATATCAATTTTGGTGATTTCACATCAATTTTGGTGATTTCACACGGATGCTAGGCTTGTAAAAATTCGCCCGTTCACCCGACGTTCAGAACGACCTTCCGCCCGCGCCCGTTTGCTCTTTCGCTCGTTTGCACTTTCGCCCGTTCGCCCGCGCCCCGTTTCATGTAGCGGGAGAAAGGGCCGCCCGTTTGCCCGATTTTTCAACCGAAATATTTGCAGCCTTGGCTCAATTTTCTAGTGAATTTTTTATTTATTTTTATTGGTATCGATTTTAGCCTATCAGTAGCTCAAAAAATATAATCAAAACCCGCTCAAAGTTTAAATCTGAACATTAAAAATATTTCCACCCAAAAAAATCTTCTCTTCATTCTCCGTAGACTTTCAGAGAATAATATTTTTTCCAAAAGTTTTTTTTCCCCAACCAAAAAAACAACTTCCACCGGTCTAGCTATCTCAACTTGAACTTTTCTAAGAAAATTAAAAATTCACGTTATTCTCTAGAACATTGAAGACCCCTGATTTTGTTTTGTTTTTCTTTTTCCGTGTTATTATTTCTGAGAAAATGAAGGGGTGGTTTTCCTAGCCAGAACTACAATCTTCGAAAAAAAATGGGTGTGGCCTATTCTTTCATGTGCTTTTTACTCATTTCAAAATCAGTGTTTCTTCAAATTCAAATAAGTGAGACACTTGGGAACCCTTGAAAATGCTAATTTTTTTGCTTTCAGATATTTTATAGGACTTTTATTACTCTTTTTCGTAACTGGAAGGAGAAAATAATATAAAATCTGCACTTTTCTCATAATAATTTTCTCTTTTTTTGTGTGTTGAACCTCTTTTTCTTTACTTCCTATGTAAATTTAACTAATTAAAAATGTATTTTTTTTTTAGTAATTTGCAGGTTGCGATGGATGCATTGAAAGAGGCGGAAATTCGGGAAGTTTTCAAGGAGTTTGATAAGAATGGGGATGGACGCATTACGAGACAGGAATTGGAGGTGGCATTGTTGCAATTGGGAGAGAAGGCGACGAATTCGAAGATTGAGGAGATGATTCAACAAGCTGACATGGATGGTAAGGGTTGATTTAGCTCAAGTTTTGTCAATTTAATGACCTCTGAAGCAATACATATCATAAAATCACATTTTCAAACTATTATTTAAAATTTAGAGCTCAATTCGATTCACTCAAACTCGTGCTTTTGCTTTCCAAGAATTTTATTTTCTAATAAAACACATCATTCATTTTGTCAACAAAAAAAATCTGATAATCATTTCCCAAAAAAAAAGAGCTTATCGAAATACTCATGAACAAAAAGAACAAATTTCCGGAAAAAAATGATATCTAGATTCGTAGTGACCTGAGCCCATTCCGGCTTGATAAAAAAGAGGTTTGCTGGTTCAAAACGGCCAGTTTGCTTCGAACCAAAACTAACAAAATTTTGTAGTTGTTTGAATTGGTTTCACTCTGAAATTGTCAAAAAAATCCCATCCAGTTAGCTTCTCCCAGAAGTGTTCAATGTGAAAATCGAGAAGATTCCCAATTTCAATCGAGAAGTAGAACTGATGACTTCAGAAACTTATCTCTATTGAAAATATGTGAATCAGTGATATTCTTAGGCTCCAACATTGTAAAATTAGTCTAGAAATTCATTGTGTCATTTGAAGTTTCGATGCACTTTGCTAATGCTAAAACAGAGAACGAAATCAATTTTAAACATCATCGTCTTCAGTAATTTCTCTATTCGTTCTCTATGAATCGATGAGTCATTAGGTTTTTTGAAACTATTCTCTATTACAAAAAGTTTGAAACAGTGATGTTTTTTTTTGTTGCAAGATCAGCTGATTTCAAAAGCTCAGTAAAACTTTGATTCTTTGGATGAAACATTTAGATCAGTTTATTTTCACCTTAATTTTTTTTATGCTGTAGTAAAATTCAAAGATTAAAATAGTTATTACAGTCATTTAAGTGACATCGATAGCAAACACCAAGAAACAAATGACAATGAAAATTTCTCTATTACAAAAAAATGTGAAACAGTAAAATATATTTTTTTTTAATTTCATGAATAACAATTTTACCTGGCAGTCTATAAATCAGACAAAATTTACATACATTTGTGTCACTGTTTTCTTCTTAAAACGATCAGTCAGGTATTTTCATAGTTTATTTCTCTTTATTCATGAATTAAAATAGCTCTAACTACTCCCTAGGGACTTGCAGTCTACATAAACTCAAACAAAAACAAGATAAAAATAGAAGTTGATAATATTTGAAAACAAATAGCCGAAAAAAAAACCACAAGCTTTACCTAAAATGCAAGGAAAAAGTATTTTACACCCTCCTCTCTAGACAAATTGCTCCGGCTCAAATATCACAGAACATTGTGGAGCACCTATGTTTTGAGAATCTGGATTCTGATGGCTAGTTTTCCAATGACTAACATAAAACAATCTCCTTCTGCTTCCACGATCTTGAACTTGTTTTTCAAATGGCTGAAACTTGACCTTCTGGAAATGTTGTAACTTTGTTTTTTGAATGCAAAAAACAACAATGTTGGTCTCGAATTTCAATCACTTTGATTGTTGTTTAAGTTAGAGTAGGATTATCTTGATGCAAAAATGTGCACAACAAGATTTCATGATACATTTTTGGTGCTAAAAACAAGTATCAAGAAATAATTCAGGGTTCATATCAGAAAATTGTCCGTTTTAATATTTTGAAGTAATTTATTGGTGTTATTTATTTCATTGCAGACATTCACTCCAAAACTCAAACTTTTTTTCAAAATATACAATTTTCCACGGTTCATTACCCAATTTTTCACCACCACCACCACGTGTTTTTTTGCCCCCGGAAATCTTTTGGCGTAAATATCCGGTTACTCACTCCCACCATTTCTCCTCTTTTTTTTTGCAGGAAACGGATGTATCGATATAGACGAGTTTTTAAACGTGTTACGACGCCAAATATGTGACCCAAAAGAGGAAAAAGAGTTGAGAGATGTTTTCAATGTGAGTAAACCTAATTAGGCTTCGAAGTCCTGTTCAAAAAATCAATAAAATCAGGTTTTCGACAAAAATGGTGATGGTGTGATATCGATTGATGATTTGATATTTGTAATGTGCCAATTGGGTGAGCAACTTACTGAGCAGGAAGCGAAAGAGATGATTCGCCAAGGAGATTTGGATCATGATGGACTTATCGATTTTCAGGGTTAGAAAACCCAAAACATTTAAGATATCAGTATTCATATTTTCAGAATTCGTCAACATTATCAAAGGCCAAACATAACAAGTTAACTAATTCATTATAAAACACCTATCATTTAACAATAAAATCTATTTTTTAAAAAGGTTATTTTTTAGTATTCCATAAGACTTTATACTAGTTTGATGATATTTTGAGAGATGGACAGCAAACCGGGCACGAGCTGTGAATTTTCGATCACAATTTCGACAGTAGTAGGGGTAAATATCTGAAAAGGGATAAATTAGGAAACGCCAGAATTGTTTTTGAAATACTTACTTCTATGCATATTCATATGATCATCAAGAAGACTTTGACACCGGAATCTCTTTTCACACTTCTTTCCGTCTTCCTCAAAATCACAGCACATCCATGTTATTTTTCTGCTGCTTTCGCCATATTTCTTCTTGTGTACCTTGAAAAAAATCAAATCAGAGCATAAGAATAAAGAATTCTCGTGGAACTTACTCTATTATGATGTCGCGTCAAGTCTCGACTACAGTTGAACCTTTTCAAGCATTTCGCACATTGATTTCTGAGCAATTCACCGGTTTTTGCGTAGCAATCTTCGGAATCGTCGGAATCGATGCCTTCGTCGTTGTCAGAAGAGCTGATGAAATCTGCAAGCACATATTTAACTGATAACTAAACCATTCAAAACTCACCATCATCTTCAACTCTTGTGATCGATGATACCGTATCCTCATTCCTCAACAATTCCTCTGTCGTTTTCGCCGATTCAGAATGCTCACTTCTCACATGATCATCCAACTCATCAACTTTCAAATATTTCCCACACTCGAATGGACATTTGACACCTTTTCCATGTATTCTGAATTTCAAATATAGTGAAACTCATGTTTAGAATATGTACTACCTTGAGATATGCATGTTCAAATCCTCCATTATCAACTTCTCATCATTCGACGACTTATCAGCAACATATCCACAAATTTCACACTTGAGCACATGTTCAGACACTTTCATCTGATTGTTCCATACTTCTATTGGTTCTCGAGTTTTCTCTTCAACATCCTTCTTTTGACATTGCTCAATATGTTTCCTAAAGCATAGAACAAATCAATCCATTTTATACTATTCTCAACATACTTCAACATATTCATCGCAACCGTTCTACCACATCCAAGCGAACAAATCACACCGTTCACATGGTTCAATCTATAGTGCTTATCCACATATGATTTTATCTGAAAAATAATTGAATTGAAATCTGATTTCAATTAAAAAAAAAACTAACCCTATGTTTATATTCACAATCTGGACACCTGTGTACTTTCGGATGTTCTTCTTGGCAATGTTTTCGCAATTGAATATAACTCTCGAACCGTTTTTCGCATTTCGTGCAAGGAAACCGTGCTTGGGCTGTAAATCAGGATTGTTAGTGAGAGGGGGAAAAAATATCCCTAACTCACTTGGATGCTTTATACTAATATGCATCCGAAGTTTATTCGGAAATCTTGCCACAAAATCGCACATCGGGCATCGGTGTCCAATCTTTTTCACTTCTTCTTTCTGACTCTCCGATTCTGCAGATGTGCTAGCGATTTGATCATCAGGTAGCGAGGCTATATGGTCTGGAAATATTAAATTGAAACTTATCAGGATTCATGATTTAATCTTACCTTCTTCAGCTTCTTCGTCAGTCATTTTTCTGGAAATTAAAAACTATGAATGATGTGAAGCAAAAAATACTGTTTATATTATATCGAACAGAATTCTTTAAAATTCGATAACTTTCACGTGGTTTTCAGTCAAAATATTCTGAGAACTTAAATTCTTCTACAAATACGTAAAATTTGAGTCTGATGTGAAAAAACGCTGAAAACTATGGTTAGACCGAGAGAAACTAACATTAAAAGTAGAGCACGTAGTAGTGATTTAATTAATGGACAAAATATATGCTCATAAACAAACTAAGGTAACCAGTACGAGATATTTTAAAACTGAAACCTTTATGACCTTAATTTTTTAATGAGTGATTTCTTCTCTTTTGGACGAACAGTCAGTATTTATTTAGATATCAAACTGGGATTTAACCAGATTTTCAACATTCGATCAAGAATACACAAGTACAGATGGAACCATTTATATACATGAATAGTTAACGAATATTTTAAACTGAAGTTTCAGCTTGGCCTTTATTGCTTTTTTTCATCTCTTCTTTCTCCTTCTTCTCATCTTCCTCCTTCTTCTCTTCACCTTTATCTTCTGCTTTATCTTCTGCTTCATCCTCATCGTCGTCGGGTCCATAGAGTTGGAATTGATCACCCTGTAACAAAAAAAGTTTTATAACTAGTAATATGATCTTGTTTGTAATAATTTTGTAGCAGCAATTAGACATACATCTGTTTTCATTCAAATCTTTTTTCTAATCTACCATTTCCCAAGAATTTACCTCTTGTTTCTCCTCGTCATCGCTCAAATCTGGCGGCAACAAATTCAACCGCTCACTCGCTTCAATTCTTTCTTGGTCAGTGGTATACTCTCTCGACGGTCCTGCAATTGGAACACGTGCAGCGACGTCATCTGGTTTTTGCACCGGAACCCAACGTGTATCAATCCAATTCGGTCTTTCCTCCATATCTCGTTGTGTCGCCTCGATTCGCCTGCCGAGCACAAATCCCATCTCAGTTGTCAACTGAAACACAAGAAATCCTATTTTGATCAATTTAGAAGAATTATGACTCACATTTGCAACTACATTTCTATTACGTATGTCAACATGATGAATAAACGCGGTCAACTTCGTGAAATCGTCGGGAACTGAAATATTCTCTCAATACACTTTCTGGAAACATTGTCATTGACATACGTGAAAATGTTGGAAGTCCAAGAATAGACAACTTCCTCGGTATTGGGCCAGAATATGGAAGAAGAACGACTCCGATCCTCGTTCGAGCTTCAACGATATCCATCGTACATTCCTAAATTAAACATATACTTTAATTTTGTATTATTTTTTTTTGAGCTCACTCGTAAAACTTTATCGAAGCAAGTCTTGAACATATCGGGATAAGGCTGAGTTTGTTCCACTTCGAATTTGCCTTCTTCTTCAGATCCTGAGTTATCAATAACTTTTGTGGCCAATGGTGACAACACAATCAAATGCCTGCTCACGTTAATATAAACGTGATTAATCCAGCGTGATGGTTGACAAACTTGCTCTCTCAACATGTCATCATTGATTGAAGCCCAGGTATCCGCATTTCGTTGTAGACACTCTCTGAATGTTTCGATCGTCGCTTTATGTTTTGGAGTGTCTTCAGCATAAATCAATAGCAACCTTCTTGTTTCTTCTAATGGAATCGGGACTGGTGGACCGCTAGGTTTACCATTCGGTAAACAAACAATGGCAATAACTCCAGCAAGACAAAAGAAGAGAACAACGACCATAACAACCATCAACCCGATTGGAATTGCAGATATTTTTGTTCCAATTTTCCATATCATCGAAAAACGATCAACAGAAACGATAAATTCCATCTCAGTATGTGGGCAAATATTACAATTCATCAGTTCTTTGTCGCATCGTTGAAAACATTTGCCAAAAGGAACATAAGCCGTCAGATAGTACTTTGACTTTTTCACATCGAACCATTTGACACCGAGAATTTTGTTGTCATTGCATTGGATTTTCAGACTTTTTATGTGCATTGTTGTACCATTGACATCCTCGAATAGAAGTATATCGATATGTTTGCATTGTAACATATCCGGTTTCGCAATTTTGATCCACACACCATCTGACTCTGACATATCAACAACTACCATTGGAGACCATGCCATCGGAGGAAGCCATCGCGTTGAGCTATTGTCGTAGATCTGGAATGAAAATATATTTAGAAAACTGTGAATCTTAATGAACTTTCTGATTAGGAAGCATCCAACTTGAGTAGAAGTAAAGATAATTATATTGATATTATCAATATTTATGATAATATCCTACTCAATTTAAATTTTTGAAAATTCTAACACAAGTTTAGAAAATATTATGAGTAAATTTTTGACACAACTTTGAAAAACTGAACGATCTGGATTTCACCAAAAAAAAATATTTTAGACCGAAATTTTATTATTTTGAAGTTACCTAGGCATGTATCAGGTAGCTAGGTTCTGGTCTAAATATAGTCTCTAAAAGTTTGAAGTGATGTTTTCAGAAAACGCATTTTTTACAAAGCCGTTTTGCCGATGTCGGTCTGGACAGAATTCACACAATAAAAAAATCAATATTTTGTTTTTGAAAGTGCGTGTTCTTTTTTTTTAAATAAAATTTAGTTCTTTCTCACTTCTTTTCACCGTGTACCTTATCTTTGTGCACGTTAAAACTTTGAAGAGCTATCCCGGAAAGGTCAAAATAATGTGTGATTTTAAAATCTAGCTTCACCAACCTGATCTTTTCCAATAGCATCAACCCACTTCGACGGGAACATGCTATTCAACTGCGGTGCCGTGATAATCGTATGAATCCTACAATTCTGTGGGAAAATCGTGACATTGATGGCTGTTGTGGAATGAGGAAAAAGGCGGAAACATTTGTAGGTGAAGACAGCGGGAAACACGACCTGCGACATATTAAATTGAATACCACGACAAGGCCACATATGAACATCGTCATGATACATATTGGGACTATCAGAACAATAAACATCCTCTCCGGTTTGAGCATTGAGACATTCTAGTTGGATGAAGGCTGCTTCAATCTTTTCGTGGATTTTCAATGTGATGTCTATTTTTGCATATTGTGCACTAAAAAATAAATTTTGATTTAAAAAATCCTCCAGATTTGAAAAAAAAACATACTATGCGTCAACTGCTGGATGAAAAACTGGCGATATTTCTAAACTTGCGAGACCCGTTGGACAAAGACTATACCCTTTTGAATTATTTCGATCTGTAAGAAGTGTTCTGTTTCTGACAATCAGTTACACTACAAGCTTACATTCTTTTAGGAGATTTGAGCAATGCTTTGTGCTGGGATGAAGTTCATATGGAGTTTCATATTCGGATAAAACCGTTGAACCATCGAAGCAAGCTTGTGGACTATAATTGAAAACATTCGATAACTCTTTCGATGTGATTGGTTGAACAATAGATATGATGATTATAGTGATAAATACACGAAACATGACTTGTTCACAAAATATAACTCGACTTTATACTACCATAAATAATAACAGATATTCAGCAAAACAATCTAGATTTTTATTGTTGATGTTGAAGAAGAGGCTCTTCGTCCTGTAAATTTATATTAAATATTGATTTTCAACAGCAAATTATATCTTCACCTTCTTCTCCTCCACTACAACTTCCTTCAACAACTCCCGATTATCTTTTGCCCGAATAAAAGATTTCGGGTGAATCGGGAAAAGTCCAGACAATCCCAATAATTCGAGCACCGGCACTGAGATATGCGCGTTTCGTTCACCAATCCAATATTTTAGGCGACCAAAGTTGAGAGCCACCAATTTCTCGTTTTTCTGGTTGGGTAGTGGGTCAAACGTGCCGACTTGTTCCAAAATATTACTTTCGTAGCGACGACCAAGTGCGCGATCCGGAAATACGCAGACGTGATAAAATGGGCGATTGGTGCAACCAAAAAGAGCCAATCCTTAAAATTGAATTTATGAGAAATATTGTGGGAATTTATTATGCTTACCAATCGATGGTCGTCCGTAGTATTTAGGAATGACAAGCTTGCGCATTTCTTTTCATATATAAACCCTACAAATTCAATATTTCCCGGTTCAAAAAAAACCAAAAAAAAATATAAAAATTAAAATCTGCAATTGTGCGTCGACTTCATTGTTTGCACACAACAGCGCATGTCGGAGTAACGTTGCACTTTTGAAAAAATGAAAATTAAATTTCAGAGTCGCAATTTATAGATTTAGCCAAGTGCAAAACTGGAAACTGGGTTGGAATACTGTAGAATATGTGTCTATTTTCATTTCTTCGCTTTCAAATCTCTGAAACTTTTGGAAAAACTAACGAAAAATTAAATTTTGAAGTTTGAATCCATTGTTATCAATTTTGCGATAAACATAACATTAAAAAAATTTCCTGAAACTTATCGAAAAAAAACCACTTCTCAACAGTAATAATATTTATTTACATGAAAACAAAGAACAGGAAAAAATGGGCAAAAAAATCGTTCGGAAGTAGCAAAAAATACTCGTCAAATTTAAGGATACAATATTTCACAAAATGTAAAGGAAAAATTATGCTAAAACAACTAATGGTGATTTTATTATATTTGACTAGGTTTTTTTCGGGGGGTAAAAGTAGAAAACAATAAATTATGCAAGAAATAAAAGTTTTGGGCAAAAATCAGAGAAAAAATATTGGGTACCCGCAATTTTGTATGCTATTGTCATTTTGAACGAGAAAACATTGAAATGAGCAAGAAAAAAAAATCGATGAAAGAGGTTATTAACAAGAAGAGATATTTAGACTAGAAAGGCACTACCTTGATGATGGTTTTGAGATATAATCAGCTACTGCTTTGTAGCAAAAAGCATATTGTTCCTGAAAAGTTAAATTTATCAAATTTTTTGAAAAATTATTCAGCAAACTTACTAATTTAGTGAACATGTGCGGCCTCTGATTTTGAAGACCTTTCACAGTTTGAAAAACATCTATCCGGTGCTCCGCGCGGAGTCGAAGTAACAACAACGAAATGCATACGAATATACCAGTTTCAGACGAACCATCTCTGCAAGATTCATTTTTTTTCCTTTAAATTTTTTAAAAACTCACCGACAATGCACCAATATCGGTCCCGGATCTTGCAATTTACTCTGTCGCTCCAAAACTCGACTTATTAATGTGAGCAATGGTGCAGATGCTGTGGGAACGATTTGGGAGGAGGGCCAAGAAGTGAAAGCGAATTGATGAACTTCTTGATTGTACGACATTTCCTGATCTTTCATGGCGAATTTCAGATTTCGTTGATTGAAGTCGGGGAAGTTTTCTTCGCGCACAAGTTTGACGTCAACGTAGTATCTACCAGCCTCATAACGATTATGTTTCCCCTCTTCGTCAGGCCAATACTGTAATTTTATATGACATTTTGGAAACAATTCTGGCGTAGAAGCGTTTTATAATATTTTATTTAAAAATTTTGATAAAACGAATTTTAAAAACTGTTGATTTTCAAAATAAATGAATAACATGAATAGAAATCTAGTCGGTATCGTTTCCTTCATTGTTAATGCCACATTTTTTCGGTTCACAGGGTGTTTTTTTTAGCTTTTTCAATATTAGAATCAGGTTTTTCATGTATCTTTTTTAATAAGAAGAAGTATAAATAATAAAAACTCACCTTCTCTGCTTCACTCCACTCATCTTCATTCGATAACATAACAACAGTTCTAATCTTCATATCCGCAATCATTCTCCAAAAATCGAAAACCGTCATCTCACTAACCGGATCCTGCGCAACAATATACGGATAGAAATACCCTTTGACATGCGATGCATTGATATATGTCGAATCAGCTAATCCAATCATTTGGCTCAACACAACACGATACTTGTCATAAGGGACGGCGGCTTCATGTCGATTTTTCAGCAAATTCGCGTCATTGGATGCGAAGTTCGAGGATAAAACACCTCCTAGATTTCTTTCCAATTTCTTGAATTCATCTTCCAATCCATTTGCGCTATTTGTCTTCTCCGATGTTTTCACAACAACTTTTTGAAAGTTGCTAAACGACGCAGATCGATCTCTCATCGGCTCTCGTAACAAATGATAATGTTGTTCAAACTCCTGCGCATCCAGATCTGTATATCCATACATATACCACTCAGCCAATGCTTTATAAATAAATACATATTGTTCCAAAGACTGGACCATCAAATTCCTCTGCTTTCTCAACGATGAAACATATTCAAAAACATTGGCTTTCCCTTCCGCAATACATTGATCAAACATCGAATCAATTGTGATAAAAGTGCCCGTTCTTCCCACTCCCGCACTACAATGTATTACAACCGGCGATTCGTTAAACTCCGGCAACTCTCTCAAAATATGCAAAAACCTCAGGATACCTATCGAACATTCCGGCGCTTTATAATCATTCCAATTGATAAAATGATAATGCAAAATTCGTCTCGATGACCCTCCAGTTATCACCGAATTCCTCGCCAATGGCACATTCGCATATTCAACCATACTCGGATCATTCGCACATTCATCGATATGAATAATATCAAAAACTCGAATATTATAATCCGAATAATACGACGATTCAACATGTTGCACAATAATATCACCATATCTTTGAGGAGCATCATCCGGCCAATATTTGGTGCATTGCGGTCGATTTTTCTCCGTCAAATTCGCCACCATTACTACCAAATAGCTATTCTGCTCCCAAACCATTCTCCAGAAGTCTCCCAAAGTTAGTTCAACAGGAGCTTGTGTGGCGATAAAAGTCTTCTTCGAATTCCAACTTTTGATAAAATTCGCATTAATATAATCCGAATTATCATCTCCATTGATCTTATGAAGTTTGACTCGAGAATCATCATACGCCCGAATATCATTATACCTATTCTTATGCGGGTTTCGATTACTGGCCGTTGTTTCCAATTGATAATGAGGTACGGAATCAAACTCTTGATTGAACACAAAATCAGAATCCCGATGTCTCATCACATATTCAGTTGGGAGATCTTCAACAGGAACAGCGCCGAATGATTGTCGAAGAAGTTTACGATCTCCAACATCTTTTGATAGAATCTTCGAAAATAGACACCATTCCGTATCATTTCCCCTTCGATGCACAATGAACATGGCGATCGCCGCGGCCATTGCAAGAAACACGAAAATCGGCAGAATAACTTTCAAAACTGTCGCGAAACCACTGGACGAAGATTCTGGATCAAGAATAATCGGCTTGAAATATCCACTATATCCATAAGCTGGTCCACTAAGATGTAACTGTCTCAATTTTCGCTGCGGAATTCGGAATCTGAAATAAATTTGTTATTCTTCCGTTTAACAAGAAAGAAGAAACTCACGATCTCTCAGTGGGTCGTTCTTCCTCTTTATCAACTCGAACAATCAAGAATCCAGTGTATTTGAGACCAGTTCTCAAAGCCAAGTCTTCCGCTGAATGTCTGCTCAAATAATGCACATTGCACGGCTCGACACCTTCCAATTCGATCCCGTCTCCTATAATGGTTTCACTCGGCCATTCACTATAACTTTCAGCAACGTAGGCGAAATATCGTTTCATTTCAGCGGATTTCGAGTTCATGTTGTTGAGGAAAACCTAAAAATAAGACGTTGAGTCGGTAATTCACAAATTTTAAGACTAAAAATAGTAATTTTTGATACGTTTCAAAACTACTAAATTAACCAACGCTCGGACAGGTAATTTAATCAGAGGATGTTGCCCGCTTAAGCTAGGTTAGATTGAATTTTTTACGAAACAAATAAAATTATTCAATTTTTCTGGTTGTTTATAGATTATTTTGGCTTTATTTTCGTAAAAAAAAATATTTAAGGTTAGATGAATATCGGTGTTCTCCGACAGTAAATCAACTTTCTCTCTACTAATTCCATCTAAATTACGAAAAATCCTACTTTTGTCATAGTGTCCATAACAATTTCATTCGTCGGTGGCAGCGAATCCAGCGAAACATTCTTGGGCAACGGCACAATAGCCACATAATAGCAACTAATAGGTCCATTCGAGTCATCCGGGCGGTTTCCAAAACTCAACGAGAATGTCGAACGATTCGTCGACAATGAAGTGATCGGCTCATGAACCACATCAGGTTGAGCATAGTTGGTGACACAGGTTTTGGTGAAATTTGCCGACGACGATCTTCCAGCACTATTTTCCGCCCATACGTTTACTGTGTAGTTGCGGTTTGGCTGAACAAAAAAGGAATGTGTGAATTTTTAGAAAACTTTTGCATGTGCATACCTTCAGTGGCCCAAATTTACACGAAAAGAAGTCACTGCTAAAATCAATCGGATTAATCCCGGCTTGCGCGGCCTTCGCCTCATCCTGATCCCAATTCCAACAACGTTTATCCGGTTCACTGGCCAATGGAAAATCGAATGGTGTGAGTTCACCATTTGGCCGGAGAGTGCGAAGCGACCCACGAACCGATACGAAATACTTGCTAAGTCGTCCGAACGTTGCGCCGGGCGCTTTCCACTCAACCTCACATATCAAACTAGACCCCGAGTTGAGAACTCGAACATCTACAGCTCTAGGAGCATGCGGTTCTGCAAATTGTTACTGTGTTTGGAATTTTTTGCGGATTTTTTTGGAACTCACTCTTCTCTTTCGTCGTGAAATGTTCAGTCAACTCAAATGGTGTCATCCCATCTTGTCCAGAAACGAAAAGAGTGTATGGCGTGGCCGCCAAAAGCCCAGTAATCGTCGTTGGCGAAGTAGCATTGTCATTATTCTCCACTAAACTTCCTTGTGTTTCAGACCTTCGGATCAATCTAAAAATAATTTTTTTTTTTTTGAAAATATTTTTCATTCCATGAGTCATGCTATTTTTCTAAATAGAACAAGTGTTTTCACACGTGGAAAAATAGGAAAACCACACATCAAACTAAGAAAAGAAAAAGGAGATAACTGAAAAATGAAACCATGCTAGATAGGAAGAAATAAAATCAACTTCAAATCAAATAATCAATAAATATCTTACGGTTGTTTCTGAACGTTTCTGCGATCTCTGCTAAAAATCAATAACATGTTAGATAAATCATAATGGAGAGTCCGGATCAAATAAACTAGAAAAAAAATAAAATAAAAACCTACCTTAACCTAACCGGAATCTGCGTTCCCTTCTTGTCAAACTCCCACGTGATCACAACACTTTTGTCAGTGGCATTGAGTTGCAAATTCGAGATTGTTGTCGGTGCTGAAAATGTTTGGGTTTTGAATGGAGAAGGGGTGAGGCGAATTAGATAGGGTTCACAAGTTTAGCCACCACATCACAATATCATGCTAACTTACAACTAGCGAGTTGTACTTTTTTCGGTCTTTTGTACCAATATGAATGGGTACGTCGAGAATGATGTTCTGAAGAGGAGAATAAGGTAATTTTTGAATTTCAAAATCACCCTATGAAAAATGGCGAATAGAAGCTGATAAAGTACATAACGTTTTATAATTTGAGAGAGTTTGTGTCTAGAAAAAAGCATCTCGAAGAAAAATCAACACTAAATTGATCTACAACTTGAGGTTTTTCATTTTTCACAAAAAAAATACATTAATTTTCGGTGAGACTTTGGTGTTTTTATTTTCTCGTAGTAATTGACCAGATTTTTTTCTCAACTTTTTTTTGAATCACTAAAAAAATCTTACCTTTGACTTCGAAGTTGATGGTATAATTTGCCGTGACATTTCTTGGACTCGCAGTAACCAGACACATATAAGATCCGGTGTCTGATTGTTGTGAATTCTTGATCTCAAGTTCCCAACAAGCGTGGGTACTTTCTGAAGCTCTTCTTCGGTATTCCTAGAAAAAAAAACCAAGGTGATCTACAAGCTTAATCTTTGTCACTCACATCTCTGAAAGGGTGTCCAGTCGGTTCTCGGAGTCGTGTGGTGTTTTGAACAAATCTCACATTTGCCGCATCGACAAACCCTTCCGCATTGATATTGATACAACAAAACATTTTGACATCAGTCCCTTTGAAAACCGATTCTGACGGAAATACGCGTGTGATCACTTTCAGCTCGCGTTTATCGCATCGAATCGCCGGTAATGTGGTGTTGAGGAAAAGCGGGAATTTCTTCGAATCAACTTGAACATCATCGAATTGTGGTGGACACATACATCTGGACTGAAAGAAAAAACCATTTCAAATTTACGTCCCGAGAAAAACCATGTTTAAAATTGTCATGTTTCGCCCACCCGTTTCGAAAAGTAACGAGAATTGATTGTCTGTCCACAAATCAAATATGTCACATCGAATCATGTCAAACAGATTTGGGCATGAAGTGGGTAGGGAGAGTACAACAAACTCACGTTATGACATGTTGGCGCCGAAAGATCGAATCGGGATCGATAGTTACCGTTCATAAGTAAACAGGAGGATGCTGAATGTGTGTTGTAGAATGAGCGACCACATCGAGTTGGAATTGCTGGAAAATAAATGGTTTTTTTGGCTGTCATTATGGATTTGATTCTCATGAGAAAGATCTTGATCAAACATTTTTTGTTAGAAGGCAATTAACTGAATATATGTTGTTCAAAATGTGAAAAATCAAAGTTCGGCTTTGTAAATATGACTTTCAAAATATTGGGAGCTGAGAAATTTCAGTGAATTTTGAAAAACTGTTAGATTTTTCAGCTTTACATAAGGTTTAGTCCATATTTTATTCGTTCTAGAAGTGTAGCTTCTATTTTTCAAGGAGCTTGGCTGAAAATGATCACAGTTTCTTGCTCAAGTGTGAGAAATCAAAGTTTGACTTCGTAAATATGATTTTTTGAACGTGGAGAGCTGAGAAAGTTTAGTGAATTTTGGAAAAAATGAAAATGCGTGTTGCAAACCAAATTTTCTATTTACAAAAGATTGACATTCTCGAAAAAAATTTTTGTTTGAATTTCAGATTTTTTCCGTTTTTCATAACGTTTAATCTATTTTTCTAGGAGCTTTGCTAAAAATGGCCAAATTTTCTTGCTCAAGATCTTAAAGACACCTAGACAGTTGGAAATCATTTTTTAGTGATTACAACATTTTTGTTCATCTTCCCATGAATTTTCATTGTGTGAAACACGTTTTCAAAAATTTTGTGATTTACCGAGGAAAAAAAAAATATCCTTTTTTCAAATACGCTGGGACGCCGTAAATTCCGTAAATACACAACTACCGTAGTCCAAACGAATTTTTGTTCTCAATGGAGCGAACAAACTTGTTTGTTTGATTTTGAAATTTTTAGTGCAAAAAATAATTTTTCCAATTGGCTAGGTATCTTTAAAGGGGTTATTCGAACGTGATTATGTTCTCTTCACCATTCGATTCTCTGTGATTTTTTATGTATGCCCAAAAAATTTGGAATCACAACCTTCATTTTGAGCATGATAATTTTAAGAGCAAACATAATCTCGAGTGTAAAAATCAATATGATGAAAAGAGGAGACGCAGACTTTCTCTGACCAGCGAGTGTAATTTCCTCCTCTTTTTCTGCGTCTCCTCTTTTCATCATACTGCCTTTTACACTCGAAATTATGTTCGCTCTTAAAATTATCATGCTCAAAATGAAGGTTGTGATCCCGAATTTTTTGGGCATACATAAAGAAACACAGAGAATCGAATGGTGAAGAAAACATCATCAGGTTTTAATTAGGGAATAACCCCTTTAAAATCACATAGACTCTTTCGAAATTTTTCTGTTTTTTTAAATCAGAAAGATCTGCATCAATTCAACTAAATAGTAATTATCTAACCAAAAACTAGTTTTCATTGTTTTTTTTTTGTATACAGGGTGAAGTGAATCAAGGCTGCTCTACTGCTCCATGTATTTAATTTTTGAATTTTCTTTTTCGTTCGCTTCGACAACGAGCAACACAATTTTTTTCAGATTTTTCAAGAAAAAATGAGAATAAAAAACTCACTAGCTGGACAAGCCGTCGGACACAGGCATACACCATATCCATCCGTTCCTTTCTTACAAACACCTCCATGTGAGCAATCATAATTCGACTCGCATCGCGGCAAACCCAAGTCCAATGCACTTTTCGGTGGAGGGGTTGTTGTTTCTTCTACTTCTGATGTTGTACTATTTTCAGCGGATATACTTAATTCTTCACTTTCGGCCACTGTACTCCTCAGGTACAATAATATAACTGTACTCCACCATATCCAGTTTTTTATTCGCATTGTGATGAGGTTTTAGATTGATAAAATACGATCCATTTGGATTTTGAATTATTCTGTAAAAGCAAATATTGTTATCATTATTAGTATTATTAAGAACATCAAAAATCAAGTCACCATAAAAGTAAACAAATAAATAAATGGAATGCATAAATTGATCAGATAAAGAGCAGATAAGAATCTAACCGCAAGTTGCAACTAGTTTCAACTATCAAGATGCAAAGAAAATGGAGTCGAGAAATCGATTTTGTTGCGAAATGATAAAAAAAGAGAAAATTGAAATTGATTCGTTCATTTTTTGTTGTCTTATTTTACACAGTTGAGAAAAAAAGAATTCGAATAAGGGAAAAATGAAGAGAATGAAAAGAAGAAGAAGAATGATTAGATAAAATATTATCGTATGTTCTTCTTTGATTTCGGAAAAAATTGAGTAAATATATAAATACATAAAGGACGCGGCGGAAATCCGGCATAAATATTGAAATTTTTCGTTTGGGGAATTGAAAATTGGCGAGAAAAATGGTGACTAGATAAACTATGAACATTCAGAATTGATATATTGAAACAAGCAAAAATGGAAGTAAACAAACGAACTAGTTCGCTCTATTGAAACCTATGTAGTTCTCTCGAAGAACGGTTACTTTGAGATTTTTTTCATCAAGACACCGAATTCTCGAAAAAGGCTACCAAGTTCTCGAAAAAAAACACACAAATTTAAATCCCCTCCACTTTGACTGACCGCAACACTTACGCGCAATTGCACAAAACACCGAACCTTATGACTATATAAAAGGGAAGTGATTTTTTGTTTCATTTATAAAAAAAAGGGATTTCGATGTTGCTTTTTTGTTTCATTAATAAAAAATGCTTTTCCGTTCTTACCCACAAAAAAACGAAATAGAGTTCTAATGTAATGATTTCACGAGAACAAATAGAACTGTTACTATAAAAACTGTTTTCTAGAAAATTTTCAAAACCGTGGCGAGAATAAATTGATTTTTTGAGGTGCCGGAAACTAAAATAGGTCGGTTGGAACTGAACATGAATCAGTCCTAATCAAAAATTTGATCATGAAATATATTCTACAGAAACCAAAAAAATATTTCCAACGTGTCGATGACCCTGGTTCAAAAATCGATCAACCAAAAAAAAGTGCAAAGAAAAAAATCTGTCAGAAAAAACGAACTCTGGGAGACACATCTGTTCCTCTTCCATCACCCCACTACTATTACTACTCACTAAAAACGCGAAATGTTTTCTTTTCTGGGTGGGGGGAGCCAGAAGCTTGGGACAAAAATTAAATTTCGTTGTCGTCGGCAACACCAAAAATTAGCTAATATATGTATGTACATATTTGGATGGTGGATGCAAATTTGGTGGAAGAGACGAAAAAATCGTTGGGTGAATGTGTGGGTGGGTGGATGGTGAAGTCTATAGGGAATTAGAAGAAAATATACACCAATAATCAAAAAATTCTTATTTTCAAAAATATACTACCAATAATACTAAAATACTAGACTAGGTCGATGTAATCCTGAATATAATTAATAAATTAATGAATTTTCTCTTTCTCTTTCTCTATGCCTATTTCTCTAATCCATTTGCTCATTCAATTGCTCTTCAAGGGTTATTCTCGAAAATAAAAAGAAGGAACATGGAAAGAATAATGTAGAACACGCAAATTTGCTTTTATTAATTTCATTGTTATTTGGATTAGAGAATTTTGTGCTCATTGTGAATGAGAAGAATGTAGATGAATGAATTTTCTGGCATATTTCAGTATAGAAAACATCATCTCAAAATGAAAAAAGTATGGATAAAGTTCGACTTCAAACGGGCGAGAAACAAAAAAATACTGGGTTTTTCAGAGAAAACGAGAAAGTTTGCTCTACCGTAATGCTGTTTTTGTAATTCTCTCGGAGAAGAACAAAACTTTCTTTAGTTTTTTTTTTAGTTTCGGAGAAAATTTGCACAGTTTGGAGGCGTAATTTTTTTTAAAAATTCAAATCCTGTAAAAAAGGAAAATTTTCCTATTTTTTCTCGTGAAAAAAGAAAAAAATGTGAAAAATGAAATAAATTTCAAAATTGTGCATACACACCGACGCGATTCTACACACTTATTTTAAAGAATATGAAATTTTCAATTTTTCACTTAAAAATCGGTGTTTAAAAAAGTTTCAACAAAAAAACATTTCTTTTAAATATTTTTGTCGGATTTAGTTTCAATTTTTAAGCTTCTTGCACAAATCCCTTTCCAAAAAATTTTGCTTTTTTTCAACAAAAAAATACCCCAAAAACTGAACGCAAATTTCCCAACTCCTCCAAGAGAACACACAACTATTTAAGTATCACATTAAAAAATCAATAAATAAAAACATATATATGCAAAAGAAAACACAGTCAAGTCAGTAAGTCCACAAAGCGCACCCTCCTACAAACACATTGAATATTCTAATTGCGGTCAGAGAAAGCGAGACGAAAACAGTGTAGAAATATAAGAGAGCGCAGTGAAAAAATGACAGAGACGAAGAGTATTAAAAACAAGGGGAGAAACAAAAAGGTGCTCTTTTCCCCCTTTCTTTTCAAATGTGTGAGTGACCATTCGGGTGGTCTGAATGAATGAATGAATCAAGTTACAGATGGTCATTTAGATCGATGTCTGAGGAAAAAACGACATTGGTGGTGTGAACAAATAAATAATATGTATGTATGTATGTGACAGGAAATGAAAAGAGTATAGATTTTCATTCGGAGTGGGGTAAACATATATGTTCAGGAAAAGGTACAAACTAATTTTTTGTATCCATTATTAATCAGGTGATGGTGGAAAAGAGCATAATCCTAATCCTGATGTTTTTTATTCATAAATGAAAAGAGTTTGAAAATCATGATGTGAACATGTTGAGAATCAAAGATTAGGGGATTTTTTCAAAGAACTGATCCGTAGGTCCAGCATATCACTAGAATTCAAAAATCAGATTTAAATTTCGAGTTCTAGTCAAAATCAGGAGGTACGGGATAATTTTAAAACGGTTTTCGATTTTCAGCAGAGCTTGTTATATCTTCAAGGGAAGTTTTTACAGTTTTTTATCGAATGCATGTCTCAATACGGTATTTTCAGCCTTGATGATTACATCGGAAAAAGAAAAATACTTGAAAAATAATCAAAAACTTACAAAAATTGTGTAGTTAGCTAAACTCTAAGTTAGTTTTATGTGAAAATTAAGAATTATAGTAGTTTTGTGAAAATTTTCTGACTATGCACAAAAATTTTGAAAAATTCGCGTGGCATATAATAATAAAATGCTACTTGGATTTTATTTTTTCAGTTTTTTTTCAAGTATTTCCTAAATTTCACAGCAAACTTTCAGCTTGAAACTTTGGAGCTAAAATTCGAACATTCAAAAATCTATCGAATAACATATTTTTCGTCAAAAACCTCAACTTTTATTTTTTTGAAATTCGTTATCCGTTTCAGAATTTCAATTGAATTAAGAATTCAGTTAAAAATTTCAGTATTTTTACATTTTTTTCCGGTCAAGAAAATGTTTTCAATTTTCGAAAAGTAACATGAAATTCATAGAGTTTATGTCATTCAAAGGTGGTCCACAAAATTGCGCCATAAAATGTTTTTGAATCTGCATACACCGAATTTTACGAACAATTGTGATTGTGTGTTGAAAAGAGAGAGAAAGAAAAGAAAAAAAAAACAGTTTCGATAGATCGTACATGATCCACTGAGCACAATGTTTTCGTTTTTATTGTTTGTGCACAAAAAGATAAGGGCTATTTTAATTACCAAATTCTCATTAACAAATTGTTTGAACATTGTGAATTTTTATGTTTTTATGGTTGCTACTCTATTTTTTGAGATATCAGAGGGACGAACTTAAAGTGTGATGTCAAAAAAGGGTATATTTACATAGATCAAATAAAAAACTCGAGAAAATGTGGAAAAAGTAAATATAGCTTAAAGGGAATGTCTTAATTCACTGTAAGTGTATATTGTTTTTGTTTAAAAAACGAACACCTTTGTTCGTTGGGCGAGAAAGTGTGCTCTATTGCGAAAATTTTCTTGTTCCCTTCGAAAAACGTTGTGCACACAGTGACGACAATTTGCACATTGGTCAAAAAAAATTGAAGAAAATAATATGTTCAGTATCCAAATCAGAAAATATACTGAATTTTGTGGAAGTCTTATCAAGTTCCTATAAAAACCAAAAGAAATCAATCGTTTTTTTTTCAGACGAAGAAGTAATAAATAAGTATATTTACTTTACCTAAAACGACTAGCCGACAAAAGCAGAAAAAAATAGAAAAAAGAAGAAGAAATGATTTATGAACATTTGTCGAACATGTCTATTTCCAAGATATAGAAAAAAATCAAATTCCAGGAGATCAAATCGGAGGAATCTGGATGCAAAAAATCGATCGGAGGTTATCAAAAAAAAAAAAAAAAGAAGAAGAAAAAGAAGAAGAAGAAGAGAGAAGAAGAAGACACTCCACCCCACCAAACAGCAAAAACAACAATGAAATACTTCCGGTCACATCTCTTCTATATAGATACAACCAAACTAATCAATTCAAATCAACAACAACTTATAGACATTTTACCATGAAATGGACAATCAAATATATTTATCACGTAATATGTCATGTTTGATTGGAATGTGATGATATGCAGAGTGATGATACAGGTTGAAATTATCTAGTTTTTGACCCAGATTTTAAAAAAGTCGGTTATTTTGGTGCTCTAATTTCTAACAATTTTGGCTTAGTCAGCCGGAAATTACGGGAGAGACAAAATTCAAATATTTTTCTGCTCTTTACTTTATTTGACACAGCCTGAGAAAAATTACATTTTCTGAAGAAAAAATTCGTCGTTTCACAATTTATTTTTTTCATTGCAATGCCCTCCAAAAAAGTGGGTGCGGTCTAAATGGCCAAATGGCAACCCTGGCACGTTTTTTTGCAGAGAAATAGTGTGGGTCAGAAGGAGACAGAGAGAAAAAAGAGTGTAGTCAGCGAGTAGATCAAAAATATTTCACATTTTCGACTTTTCGCGCCGACGACACTTCGTGTTGCTTTTCTCAGGCTGTGTTTGAAACAATTTTTATTCTAGGGATATTATTTTTTTTTTTTAATATCTTTTTTATATGAAATGATTGAAATTATATGATTTTTTTTATATGAAAACATTTCAAAAATTATTGAAGAGTAGCTTCTTTGAACTATCAACAGAATTATTGTTTTCAGCAGAATAGCTTAGAGTGTTGCTTTAAATTCCATTTTCAGAGCAAACATTTACAATTGTTGTTTACAAATTATACATAGAGAACGTGCTACCGATTTTCGTAAAAGCTTATGTCAAGATACCGCATAAGGTTTAGTTCGAGTCATGATTATCTTGGTAGTGTGATTATTTTGCACTCGGTGCGTATATATTCAAAAAATTTAAATTTATTCATAAAAATATGATTTTTTTTTTGTAATTAAGGTTGACAAGAAGTTCGTTAAACATCTTGAGGAAAAAAAATTGTGGCATCAATTCAGAAAAGTGTAGTAGTACATGAATATGAATATTACCCAATTTTCCTCGAGAAAAATGAAATGTACCAGAAATATATTCTGATTTTGTCTGAAGTGCACTGTTTGAAATTTCCCATTCACAGTTAAAGGTAGGGTAAAGGGACTCGACAAAGTTGATCTTTAAAAAAATAGCACATTTTTTTTAGGTATAACCCTGGAGGGATTTCATATCGAAAAGTCTAGTTTTGGAGAAAGTTTCATTTGAAAAAAGACATTTGGAATCTTTTAACTTTTTTAAGTTGAAAGTTTCCAAATGTTTGACTTTGAATTTTTTTTCTCGAATACTATACTTTTCGATAAAAAATCCCTCGAGGGTCTTACCTAAAAAATGTGCTCTTTCATTTAAGAGCAACTTGCCAAGTCCCTTTACCCCTCCTTTGATGAAATAAGAAACTGCACCAACTAAGTTGTCTTATGCTGACTCATAAGCAAAGTCGTACACAATGGCCAAAAGTTACAAAAACATAAAACATTTTTTTCAAACTTTAATTGAATTGGAACCAAGGAACCAAAAATGACTTTCACAACTTTATTCTTCTATTTTTTTCAGAAAAAAATCTCATTAAAAAAATCCAAAAAGCTCCAATATAAAAACAACGACACACCTAAGAAATGATCTTATCATTCAGTGGCGCAAAAATTCACAAATCCAAACAATCCCCACCAAAAAAATGAACTTGAAAACTTTCAAAAATCATAATGGATACTATCCGAAATTTATGAATACAAAAACCAATGAAGCAAAACTGATGGATTCAATGATCAATTATAATTATGTATAGAGAGAGAGAGAGAGAGAGAGAGAGTTAGTGAAAATATTGACTATATGTATGTAGTAGAAAAAATATAATCTCGAGGGAAAATTTTGATTCGTAAAATAATAGTCGATCAAGAATCATGAACAACCGTGAAAATCAATACAACCAATTTTAGTTATAGGAAAAATAATATGCAAAAAATGTGTTGGACATTTTTTATGATTGCGTAAAAGCCAGACTTAAAATCTACGTGTGAGAATCGAAGTCGTTGAAAATCTTGTGTTCACATATGTAATTATGAATCACAAAAACCTCGGATTTATCTATAAATCTCGAATAAATTCTCCAAATGAGTATCTACCAGGAAAAGATCGATAATGTCGAGGGGTTCAGTTTTAGGAGAGAACATGATATCGATCAAGAAATTGAAATGAATGTTCGGAATTTTTGTTCCCGCTTAAAGAACAGAATGATTATTTAAAGGTGGGGTAAAGGGACTCGGCAAGTTGCTCTTAAATGAAAGAGCACATTCGAATACTAGGCTTTTCGATAAAAAATCCATCGAGGGTGTTACCTAAAAAAAATTTGCTCTTTCATGTAAGAGCAACTTGCCGAGTCCCTTTACAGCCACCTAGACGGTTAAAAATAACTTTTTAGTAATTAAAACATTTTCATTCATCTTCCTATGAGTTTTGAATGTGTGAAACACGTTTTCAAAAATTTGTGAAATGCCGTAAATTGCCGCATTTTTGTCGTGTTTGCACACAAAAAACATAACTTGACGTGAATTTTCACAAACCGTAATCCAAACAAATTCTTTTTCTCAATGGAGCAAACAAGCTAAGCTGAGTGGCTTTGAAGTTGGAAAACAGGAAAATAACTCATCTAGGTCAACTTTGTACTCATCAGAGAACATTCCTATTTTTGAGATTGTCAAGAAAGAATTTTGAAAAGTGGGGAATAAGATTTCAAAAATTGTACAACGTGTATTAATTATTCATGTGCTACAGTACTCCAAACAACCTGCACGTCTTACTCCCTTTCGTAAGTAAAGGTTTAGGATCAATGGCTTCGACCAGATTGGCTCAAAAAAAACTTGCTTTTTTGACTTTTAAATTTTCAGCTGGGAAAATTGTTCTTTCAAGTGGTAATGTGGCGAATATTGTTTTTTTTTTGAAGGTGAGCCAGTTTGAAGCCAAGCTTAGGTCAGAATGTTCATCCTTGTTTACAGTGTCTTCCTTATCTGTTTCAAGAGAACCTTCTTTTGATGTGAAGTTGAATTTAGCATCAAATTTCAGAAAATCACGTGTTGCCTATGAGTTTTTCCAATTCAAAACCTCTACCTCCTCCCACATCATCAAGACAGCCATAATTACTAACTAACCCTGCCTGCCCCCCCCCAATTTCTCCCCTTTAAACCATAAATACAATCATTTTAAGAATGTTACGCGCTTTCTTTTCTCTTTTCTCTCCCACAAGGTAACCAGTTTGATACATTTTCTCTTTCTGGTTACATAATGTGTCCTTTTGTGGTTGTTAAATGAATGACCAAAACATTCACTTTTGTCATTTGCATATCCCTTGTTGTTAACACAATACTAGCTATTTAGATAGAAATTTTTGAATTAATAAATTGCCATCTTGAGGTGAAGCTTAGGCATAAAATAAAGAAACACTAATTTAAGTAGATGAACATCGAAAGTTTCTTGATCGAATTATGTTTTCTGTATTTTGATGCATTGCTAATTGTTTCAAATTAGCTTATTTGATTCTCGAAAAACCTTTTTCTTTGAAATTTGATGAAAAAACCAGACTGTAACTTTAAATTTTCGAATTCTGACAGTTGATCCGACACAAAATGTCACAAAACCAAAACCCCTGGTAGAATACGTTTCAGTGAGTAGGTAAATGCCCACAAATTTTTTCGAAGTTAGAAATTAAAAAAAAAAAAAACTATGAACTATGAGACGTTCTGTTTTCGTTCTTCAACGACAAAAAACTGGAAAACACACTCAAAATTGTTCGAAAAGTTCGGTGTGTGCAGATTCGAAAAAGTTTACGACGCAAATTTGCGGACCATCGTTATTGATCATTTTGCAATCCAACTTTAAAGACTGCCAACAGCTATCAATTTTGAACCCATGACTTCATACTTTGGTTTTTTTTTTCGTTTTTTGATAAAAATACCGTAGTTAGATGTGCATAGTGTGGCATTATTCCTGTTTTTTTTTTGTAATAATCGGCATGCTCCTTTAAAGTGCTACGGTATCTGTTTTTGTTATTTGTCTGTTTAACATGTTCCGCCTTAAATACACCTATCCACTAAAAAACTCAACATCGAGAAATTGATTGTTTGCTCCATTGAGAATCCACAATTCGTTCAGATTACGGTTTGTGAACATTTCCGTCAAGTTGTGTGTTTTGTGTGCAAACACGAGCGACTTTAAAAGTGTCTTTAAAGCAACACCATAAGCCAAAACTCGATACCAATAAAAATCGACAAAACTTATTGGAAATTGTAGCCAATACTTTGAATAATAGCATCCCAAAATCAATATTTTCAAAAAACTGAGTTTCAGTTTAAAAAATACCTACTCATATCATTAAGTTTTTAAAAATATGAATATATTTTTTTTACGTGAACTTTTAAAATGAGGAAAACGAAACTTCAATAGAGAGAGACCCAGAGAATGATATGGGTAGGTATTTTTCAAACTGATATTCACTCGATTGATTTTGATTGGTATCGATTTCAGATGAGGATGTTGCTTTGTAGTGAATCTACACTTTTGAGGCCAAGTATCATAGTGACTTAACGCTGCCATCTGATATAGAGAAAGTGCTGAGAAATAGAGAATAAAGGCTCTTTGATATACTAGAAAAATAGTTTCCAAGAATTCCAAAATTAATATCAAGCGTATTTGTTGAGTTTAAAATATACATAAATCATGTTAGAATAGGTATTGTACCTGAACTTCCGTCGGTTTAAACAGGTTTCTCAAAAACAAATCCTAGACTCACAATTTTAAGGAACACGTAGATCACCCGAGACACGCTTTTTCTTCGCGCCCTCTTCTGTATGTCTTGGCAGCCTCCTTAATATTTCAAACCACCGTGGTATCCTAGACCGAGTGGCACCTAACCACCTTCCAAAATCGTCCACTCTACTCCAACCAACACAACATAAACATACACATATCAATTTCTCATTTCATTTCCATTTCTCTTCCCCCCACCTAGAACGTGTTTTCATTGCGTTGCCAGCCGATCATATTAATGATGATTAGCTTCGTTTTTGAAACAACATATCAAAAAACTGTTCTTGACTACTATAATGATAAAAATAAAAGTGTCTTCTTTTACTTTCACTAGTTACATCACACTTATTAGTGTTTTTCTTTAGGTTTTTTTTTACAATGACGATGAAGTATTTGTTGATTTTTTGTGGTTCATTATTTTTTGGTTCAGGTCAGTGGAAAATTATAATAAAAAATAATACAATAAATAAAATTTCAGTGAATTCGCAAGAATGTCGGGATTTCGATAATAATTGTCGGGATTGGATAACAGTGAATCCGAGAGCATGTGATACGACGGATTATATTAAGAGAAGTTGTCAACAAAGTTGTGGACAATGTGGATCAGTGGATTCGAGTGAGTTTTTTCTTATACCATAGGTATTTTCTGTGCTTAGCAGAGGTCGTCCGTTTTTGATACTAATCTATGAAATATAGTCCTCAAAAAATGCATTAAAATGATTTTTTAATTTTTGAAAAATGTGCACAGAGAGTCAAGTTATGGTCATCTTAATCTAACGGTGAAAAAATTCAAAATTATGGTCCGCAAAATTGCGTAGTAAACTTTGTCGAATCTGCACACACCGAACTTTACGAACAATTGTGAGTGTGTTGAAAACAGAGAGAAAGAAGAGAAAAGGACTGTTTCGATAGAGCACACACTGAGCAAAATTTTCTCGTTTTCCTAGTTTGGTGCATGAATGTATCTTTCAGTGCTCCTTTAAACAACTTTTTTTTACCCGATGGTCTTTATAAAGGACCAAAAAGTGGTTGAAACTTCAATTCTCAATGGAGCACATTTGAACACTTTGATTTTTTTCAAGGAATTTTAAAACACTGGTATCATATCAGTCACAAAAAGTTTTACTTCACAAGAATAACCTATGATTTTTACAACCGATGACCAAGCGAGATAGTGAGCGAAAATGAGAGAATCAGACATTCTTGTAAGTTCAAAATATTTCTAAAATATTGCAATTCAAAATTGAAAAAATTAAATATATATTGGTTATCCAACGAGGTCAGTCAACGGCAAAATACTTTATGTAGTTTGAACCGACGAAATAGCAGGTTAAAATAAGAGATTTTGAAACTTTTCAAACTTTGATCTTCTTTTCGTTCGCTGACCTCTACGGATTAGAAATTACGCAACAAAATTTTATTCGACCAAAAAAATTTGTGGGTCTGAAAAAATCAAGCTGCCTAACTATTGTGAATACGAAAAAATTAGAGAGTGGCCTAGAAAACGCAAGAACCTATTTCTTTTTGATCTTTTTCAAAAAGTACTGTATTATTTGGATTCCTAGGCCATATTGGTTGCTCTTCCGAAGCTCTAATTTTTTCGTCCCGACAATAACTACCATTAATTTTGGTTGAAAATGGTCAAAAAATGAATGGAAGTTTGAAAATAAGGTTGAATATTGTCTTAATTTTTGTTTTACTCGAAAATAATTTTAAAGCAAAACCTTGGTTCTGTTTTTTTCCTTATAAAAAATCTAATTCACAAGAACTTCCTCTTTCCTTGTTGATAGGTCTCTTTTTTTCAATTTACTTATAAAAATAGTAAGCCCTGATAATACTAACCATACATACACTTTTTTTCTAGAATTTGACCTACGCCGCCTGGCTCCCGAGCTCACACCCATCGGCTTCCTCGTCGGTCGTTGGCGATCCGAACACGGTGGCAAAGCCATCTTCCCCACCATCCCCAAATTCACGTTTGGCGAAGAGATCGAAATATCGATCCCCGATGATGGTATGCAATCAGCACATGCGTTGAATTATACGTAAGTTGCGTAAACGAGTTGCGGGTACGTTTTATGATTCAGAGCTTTTGCATGGAGCGTTGAGAAAAAAGACATTTCCACAAGAAACAACAGGTATTATCACATGTGTCTTTTCTTTTTCTTTTTTTTTTTTCATTTTTTCTGTCTTTATGTGAATGGTGGTGTTTGGTGTAGGGTGGGAAATGGTGGTTGAATTTGTCCCAAGTTTGATGAAGAAAAAATAAAAAAAAAAAATATTTCAGCGCCTTCGCTTGGTCGATCAATGACAAAGATGAACTTCACAGTGAATATGGTTACATTTCAGTGAAACCAAATACTCGCGAAGCTGCTCTAACCACAGTTATGAATAATGGTAAGTGCGCTCTACCGCACATCTTGCCCGCGAAGTTACATTTGTTTGAAAATAATTAAATTATTTTCAAAAAAAATTTGTGATTTTCATCGTTTTCGCTCTGTAAAGTGGTTACTTGTGTATTTCAGTGAAATTGTTAATTTCACGTGCGTTGCGGTCGTGCGTCGCGTGTTAGTAGCGATGAAATATCTTCTACACAAAAATAATTAAAGAAAATTCCTCCTTCAGGATTCGTAACAGTTGAAGAGGGTCCAGTGAATGGAAATCAGATTCGATTCAGATTAAAGGATATTGGAAGAATCAGTTTTAGCAGAGATCTACCGGTTCATGATGTAAGTGACAGGTGGAAACAAGGGTCATAAAGAAGTTAACATAAACAGTAATGAGCAAAAATTTGTACCCTGATGGTTCAAGGGTTCTCCGAGTGTACTGTAATTTTTTTTTTGACTACATTTCCTACCACCTTTTCATGTCTGATCCGTGTATGAACTAGTATATAGTTTTGCGGGTTAAAAAACAACAAAAGAAACGATCATGTTTGTTCGTTGAACGAGAAAGTGTGCTCTATTGCGAACACTCTTGTTTCGATTGAAAAAAAAACTTTGTGCAAACACTTCACACGCATACGGTGACGACAATTTGCTCACTTCATTTTTGGTGAATCTGGACAACCCCTTTAAACCGTCATAACTCGGCTCAAAATGATCCGTTCAGGTCCATATTTTACACAGTTATGCTTAATGATATCATCAAAGTGTTCCAGTATTTATAGGACGGTATCTAGAAAAATAACAATCTGGAAGTTTTTTTTCTGAAATTACATATTTCTTTAAATCTTTTTGTGTCTTTTCATTGCCAAAGTGTCCTTCTGAGATAGTTTTTTGAAAAGTTCGAAAATTAACTTTTCCAAAAAAACCCCGAATTCTAAAACTGTTTTTGAAAATATCGCGAAATTTTAAAAAATTGTAGAGTGGCTCGAAGTTGATGATTTTACTTTAAATTTAGGTTTCAAAAAAATTAACCAATGCAATCTTGGTCGATCCCCTTCTTTTTGCAAAATGGGAAACATACAAAAAATTGCAAAAAAAAAAATAAACACATGAGAAAATTGGGCAAATTTCTTATAACAATTATTGTCACTTGTGTTTTTTTTTGCATTTTTTCTACGAATAAAAAATTCTAAAATTTCTATAAATTAGGATATCAATTAACATTGAATTGGTAGGTCTTGAAACGAAATTTGGATTAGATCAATTAATTTTGAAACACTCTACAATTTTTTAAATTTTTACAGAAAAAATAGTCTTGAAAAATCTATCTCGTAATGTTTTTAACAACCCAAAAAGTTATTTTTTTTTTCAAAAAATGAAAACTTTCTGAAAAAAATTTAAAAATCTGAGCACTTTGCTGCAAAATATGGGGTCAAACGGACTATTTTGAGTCGAGTTATGAGAATTTAAAAAGTGTGCAAATTGTCGTACAGTGTATGCACAACTATTTTCCAAGGAAACAAGAAAAAATATACACCTATAATACACAAACTTTTGCTCGCTACTGGATAACTATATCCACTATTTTCAATTTTAAGCTCGTTCGCGAATGGACCCTACTCGATCGCTCGACCCTTCAAGCACGTCTCAATATGGAAACATTAACACATGGCATGCAAGAGCACACATTCATCAGATACAACAAAATTGCTCCATAAGTGGAAAGTGGGAAACAACAAAAAAAAATAGAAACTAATCTAGTCTTGTTTGTTTGCTCAATGAACAGTTATAACCTAAAAATCCCTGAAAATAAGAAAAAAAAAGAGGATTCATTTGAAAATGAGAAGAAGTCGTTTCCCATAGTTGGAGTAATCCATTGACATGTCAAAGTGCATCACGATTGATGACTTGAAAACTTTTATAAAATATGGGAAGGGAAGGGTTTTGAACAATTGAAGAATGCTATTAGGGTACTTTTTGATGCTATGGTTTTGAAAAATTAAAATTCCAAAAAAATTCAAATTGTGTGCAATTGTGCGTTAGCGTGTCAACAGACGTTTCAGAACAAGTAAAGAAACAGGAAAATTTTCACTCTCGATGTGGGTTTTTTCAATTAACCATACATAACTCGGCTCTCCATAAACATTGTTGAAAAATTAAAAAACCGTTTTTCTGCATTTTTTGAGGACTACATTTCATACTTTCGAGTCGAAAACTGATGACTTCTGCTAAGCACAGAAAATACCTTGAAGGAGCATTCTGGAAACAAGGTTCTTACTCACGTTGAACCTGTAGTCGTGCTTGAGCATCAAACAAGGAAAGCAAAAACAATTTGCTCACTGGGTCATGTACGCTTTATTGAAACTGTCTTTTTCTTTTCTTTCTCTCTATTTTTAACAACACATTCATAATTGTTCGTAAAGTTCGGTGTATGCAGATTTGAAAAAAGCTTACGACGCAATTTTGCAGATCATAGTTATGGGATGATTCACAAGAAAAAAAATGGGAAAATTTAGCTTTTTTTCCAAAAAAGATCAATTCACCAAAAAAAGAGGAAAATATTTCAAAAACAATGAGAATTTGACTAGGTCTCACCACGATTTTGGAAATTTTCTAGAAAAACAGCAAATTTTTATGGAAAAATTGCTTATTTTTCTCTTTCGTGAATCGCTTTTTTTCCAGAAAAAAAGGAAAATTTTCCTAATTTTTTTATCGTGAATCATCCCATTATTGACCATAAATTGATAATATATTTTTCCCTCTGAAAATGATTCAAGTCAAATTTTTAAATTTCCAAACAGAACTCCTAAGCTCCACGACTCCATTCGAATATAAATCAGATAAAAATACCCTAGATGTGTTCACCTCACGTCATTGTTCCATCCATTTTTAGACCTTGTGATCTCTTATTTTTTGTTTGTGCAATTTTGGATCGGTTTCTTTTGAGTATTGAGTACTATCAAATTTCACACTTATTTTTAACTGGAAATGTGTGTTGGAATAAAAAAAACCAAAAAGTCTCAAACGACGTGAGCTAAATAAGTATTTAAAATATTTACAAATCAGAATGTGTTTCAAAGGTTATCCATATAGCAAATACACTTTGCTGAAATCATATCTGTATAAGGTTCGACACTAAGTTTCCAATTAGGACTACTGTACATACCAAATCGAGCTCTATGAGTAACACAAACTAAACTGAACTAAATCAGAGAAACCTATATTTTTATCTACTTCTCACAAAGATAATTTTCGAGCTAATAGGTAACCATTCTTTTTTTTTTTAATTAATAAACTTAAAGGGTTTGACTTCCTGATCATCATGGTATAGGTATACTTTTATTACTAAGTTACCTATACGCGCCTGTTTGCAGTAGAGCACACTTTCATCACTCTGTTACTCTTATCTCACCAAAAAGGTCCAAAACTCAAAAACAAAAATGAATCACATTTGAATTCGTTACCTGCACATCTTACTGCAAAAAACGCAGCAAAATCAAAATTTCATTACAATTTTTCAAAAAAAAAAAGCAAATTTTAGAATTCGAGAGAGAAATAAGGTGCAACTATCAATTGATGAGTTCAACGCACAAAACATTTTTGAAAAAAAATGCTAAAGGTATTTTGCAGTAAGATGTGCAGGTACCGATTTTTGGTTGTTGAGCTTTGAACGGTTTTTTTTTCATCTTTGGTTTTGTTATTTTTTGCCTTCAAATTGATCAAGAGCTACTTTGATTCTTTCTAACTTTTTTTCACAAAAATTTCTTGCCCCAAAAAATATATCATGATGTTCAACAGGTCGAGCTCTAAAAGTGTACAAATTTCAAAAAAAAAAAACGTTGAACTCATGAACCTTTCAAAAAACACAGAGCCTTTCACACATAAGCAAAATCAACCTTTCGTCGCCGCAAAAAATTTAAAATAAAAACTATTTTAGATCTACTCGTTGACTATACCCTCTTTTCTCTCTGTCTCCTTCCAACCCACACTATTTCTCTGATGACGTGCCAGGGTTGTCATTATCCACCTCGTGAATTCGAGCCAACACCCACCACAACAATTTGGTCACCAATCCAATTCACCAAGCGTTCCCTCTTCCAAATTGCCAGTGCTCATTGATCTCTCCCTCACAAATCAAATAAAATTGGCGTTAATCAGTCGTTCTCCTCTCCTCCCACATTCTTCTTTTTCTTTTTATTTTTCTTTGCATCACCAAAAATAAATTGGTGGTTTTCAAAATCCTCCTCAAGTTACACTCATTCCCTCCAGATTTCCATTCTTCTACCCTAATATATCCATCTCTCTCTCTAGATGTCCCTCTTCTTCTTCCTCTTCTACCTCTTTTTTCGGCATCGATTTTCTTGTGCTCTTTTCTCTCTCTCGTTTTCTGAAAAATAGAGAAAAAGCTCGCGCACAACAAATGCATACATCTTCTTCGCCTTCTTCTTCTTCTATATATGTGCTCCTTCCCATTTTGCTCCTTTTTCTTTCATCAACAAACTGAAAAAATGACGTTTTTTTTGTGTGTACTTCATTGAAAAAGATTAATCTTTTCTGCCTGATATTAGCAATTCTTTGTTTTTTAAGAGTATGTTTTCCATAAATTGCACATACATAATTATAGGTCTTGTGAGGATTCTGATGTCATTGTTATATATGCTAAATTTAAACGGGTTATATGCTAAATTTAAACAGACAAACCTTTCAGAATGAGTATGTATATGAAGGTCTAACTTCCACGCTTTATGTATAATGATTATCTGATTTTTCTAACGGAATGTGAATTTTTCTCTCAATATCTTCATCAGACTCGAATTCTACGGGTCCGATTTCCTCAGGAATTTTTTTTAATGAAGATTTTGATCGAAAAAAATACAAATTGCAGCTATTGACTTTTTGGTATCAGTCAAAATTCAATCGATAACACGTGCTCCATTGATAATGTCATATTATTCCGATATGAATGTGATTTTTGGTTCATTTTGATATCAGAATCGGATTCTATGGGCCGAATAACTCCCCGTTTTTGCTATTTTTCCTGGTAAAAAAAATTTAGGTAGTTAGATGTGCAGACTGTAGATTGGTAAATACTGTAGATTGGTAAATTTGGTAATCAAGAGTTCTCCCAATTTATGTTCAAAACTATTTTTTTTTTTTGAGCCAATCTGTTCATTCACTTATAAAAGGGAGTAAGATGTGCATGTTTTTTGGAGTACTGTAGCACATGAATAATCAATACACGTTGTAGAAGTACTATTTTCGAACATTCCTCACTTATCAAAATTCTTCGTGGAAAACCTCAAAAATAGGAATGTTCACTGATGAGTACAAAATTGACCTAGATGAGTTTTTTTTTCAAAAATTTGAAGACACTTAGGTTCGCTCTATTGAGAAAAAACAATTGTTTTTGTTTTGGCAACGGTTTTGTGAACATTTTCGTCAAGTTGAGTGTTTTGTGTGCAAACACTATGAAAATGCGGTGTCTGAGCGATTTTGAAAACAAGTTATTAATTTTTTTTAACGTGTTTCACCGAATAACTTTCCGATAAAAATTTGTGTTTCAGTGTTGTTGAGAATTGAATCGCCACGCTTTTTCAATTTTCAGCACTAAATTTTTCCAGAACAACACTTTTTGATATAAAGATTACAATTTCCCTTAGGTTCTCTGACTTGTAGAATCCGATTCTGATACCAAAATACGTTGAAAATACATTTCAGTCCGAGAAAATATCACATCATCAATAGAGCGCGTGGTACCGACTGAGATTTGCCTTATATCCTCAAAAAAAACCAGTTAATCCTGTAGATCAAAAAAAAAATTGGGGGTCAGAAAAAATCAAACTGCATACTATGTATGTACCTCTAGTTTTGATTCAAAATATTTTTTAAAAAATTGTGTGGTTGAAAATTGTCTCATTTTTTGAAGTTTTTTCTAATATTCTGCCTAGGTGACCAACAAGTATTTAGTCACTTAATTATTTTTTTCGTCCAAAGTTTCATCCATCCATCCCAAAAAAAAAACGAGAAACGTTTTAATAAATAATCGTATTCCCTCCTTCTCTTCTCCTTCATCATCAAATATGTATCTCGCCTCATCAAAAAGCCGAGAGCTAATCCATCGCTGCTGCTCCGCGAGCATCGCGCACTTTAATTTCATCCCATCCCATTCCATCTAAAAAGAGCCGGCCAGCCGGCCGGCTGTATGAAAACTTTATAGCAGCATACATATTTAATTAAATCCATTAGACATTGACAAACAAAAACAACGTCATTCATTGTTCGACGAGCCAAAAGAAGAAAAAAACCATTGCGTGACTATCAAAAACTTTTGTCGGTGTCTGTCTGTCCAGGCAGGGGGATAATTGCTTTTCGAAATGTGCTTGCTTGCTCGTTTTTTATTTGAGGAGAAGAGGCAGATGAGTTGAAGAGTCTTCGGTTTGTGAGAAAATATCATCAAACCGAGTGAACAAGATTACTAATCAGCAGATTATTGGATGGATGATGTCATAGTTTAGCGTGTAAGGAGATAATTTAAGAAAAAAAGAGCATATGTTGGAAAATTTTGAAGAATCTCATCCATACATAAATGGGGGCAGCACCTACTGTTTTGTAGGGGTTCTAACTTCTGGAAATCATCTAATTATGTAATTCGGGGGGACACATAAAAGGAACCATAAGCAAGAAAACCTGATTTACCACAGTTTGGTTTATTGAGAGTTTTCATCAGCGTTCAAAGTAGTTTAGAACCTATTATCAAGAGAAAAAAAACTAGTTTCGGAAGGGAGTGGTTCTAATTTTTGGGGTCGGAGGGGTTTTAACTTCAGTTTGCCTAGAACACGATTGACGAGAATTTAAAGGTCCGCAAAATTGCGTCAAAAATTTCGTTGAATCTGCACACACCGGACTTTACGAGCAACTGTGAGTGTGTGTTGAAAACATAGAGAAAGAAAATAAAACGACAGTTTCAATAGAGCACACATGACTTTGCAAAAAGTTCAAATTTTTTTGCTCACCATCATGATGTGATGAATCTTGGTTGAGGCTTACATTAGATGTGCAACAAAGACCTAGGAGACATAGCATGGGGTGAATCCCGTTGACTGTCGGTTGCTTTCTGATTGCTTTGTGTCTAGGTCAAGAATGAGTCAATGTACAGTTTGAACTGTTTACTCGGCTCATTTTCCAGTACCAGGTACACGTTGAAACTCAAACATTAGATTTTGGTGTGCTCCTTAATCAGAAAGACCGACTCTGATAGGAATTCTGCTTTTAATTCCGACCCTGGCGATGTCAAGATTCAATCAGATGCACCATGTTGTAGCCTAAGCCTGTAACTGCTACATAATTAACAACAATGTTCACCTTTACAGTTTATCAATTGTGGATTTTTTTCCAACGAAGTCACATTCTTGAGCAATATTTTAAAGACATTGCCGTATTTTTGTGATGTTTGCACACAAAACACATAACTTGACGTGAATGTTAACAAATCGTAGTCAATGTTTCTCAATGGAGCAAACTAGCTTCCTTATTTTTCTTTGAATTTTAAATATCATCGGTCTTGAAAAGTGAAATACACATTATTCATTTTCTGATCTGAATCGATGTTGAATTTTCAAAACAAAAATCCTTCCAACTCCTCTAGTTCTATCTTCCACGACCCTATTCCTTCTCTATGATGAATTTGCGTTTAGTAAAACTAACAAAAAGAAAAAACAGAGTAATAAATAAAACTCAACTCTCTCTCTGTTGACTAAATTTGTTTCCTTTTTCGCTTGCAAGCACAACTTGTCGATCGAGTTTCAGACAGTTGTGTCTGGCTGAAAATTTCCAGCTTCCACGTCATTTTCAGCCCCCCCCCCCCAAAACCAACCATTTCCGCTTCTAATACGTCATTATCGGTGGTTGTGTGTTGACAGCGCAATTAAGTTTTTTCCCCTCCCTCGTCCTCCTCCTTCTGGTGGACCCAAACATTCATTTCGCCTTCTGTTTTTCATTTAATTTATTTTTTTTCGAAAAAAAGTTATGGGACACATGGGGATCGATCCCCTGACCTTGCGCTTGCTGGGTGAACACTCAACCACTGCGCCATTTTTCTGTTGTGTTGTTTGCCAGCAAGAATAGCGTTAGACATATTTTTCAATGTTTCAAAAATTTTTCTGACTTATCGGACATGGGTCAGGCCCATTTGTAGTCTACATTAGACCCCCCCTACGATGTCATTTAAGCGGCTTGCAATGTATGTCACTACCATCATCATCATCATCATCATCGTCGGCTCTTCGTTCCTCGTTTTTTCTTTCGCTCATCTAATTAAATTTGCCCAACCAAACCAGTCTCTATTTTTTCCCTCTCGCTCTGTTGTTTCTTTCGTCATCTGCAAAACACATTCAATTTTTCAGGGGTTCCACATATTTAGTGCTACAACATGTCGTCGGTTAAAGTGGCCGTACGTGTACGGCCCTTTAACCAGCGAGAAATATCAAACAACTCGAAATGTGTCATGGCGGTTAGCGGCAATACAACAAGTGAGTAACTTTTTTTTGTTGAAAAAAGAAAAAAAAAAAGATTTTTGGAGGTATGGGGAATTGAACCCCAGCCCTCTCCCATGCTAAGGGAGCGCTCTACCACTGAGCTATACCCCCAGTTGAGAGATAGTCGATAAATTGCCATGATCTTTTTCATCGTTTTCTTCAGCTATCAACGGCCGCGACATTGGAAAAGAAACCCATGCATTCAACTTTGATCACTCTTATTGGTCATTCAACAAATCCGACCCAAACTTCATCTCACAAAAGCAAGTATATGAAGAGCTTGGAGTGGAAATGTTGGCTCACGCGTTCGAAGGATATAATGTCTGTATTTTCGCGTATGGTCAAACTGGATCCGGTAAATCTTACACAATGATGGGAAAGGCGAATGATCCGGAAGAGATGGGTATAATTCCGAGATTATGTAATGATTTATTTGAGCGGATCGATAACAACAATGATAAGAATGTTCAATATTCTGTTGAGGTTAGTTCAAAAGAAATAATAGGTTTTCAAACGCTAAACAATTTCCCGTTCTCAAAAAATTCTTCTAATTTTCATTAAAAAAAAGAAAAATTCAAACCTGTTCCAGGTGTCATACATGGAAATCTACTGCGAACGCGTCAAAGATTTGCTAAACCCAAACAGCAGTGGAAATCTCCGCGTCCGTGAAAACCCACTCTACGGTCCATACGTTGACGATCTCACAAAACTGGCCGTCTGTTCTTATCATGACATTTGCAATCTAATGGACGAAGGAAACAAAGCGAGGTGAGGCAGAGAGAAAAAGAGATACATGCAAACATCTCTCAACAATCGCCGCTGTGTTCTCCCGTCGGGGGTATAGCTCAGGGGTAGAGCGCTCGCTTTGCATGCGAGAAGTCTGGGGTTCGATTCCCCATACCTCCAGGTTATATTTTTTCTTAATTTTTTTTTCAGAACCGTCGCCGCTACCAACATGAATTCAACATCTTCTCGTTCACATGCGGTTTTTACAATTGTTCTCACACAACGAAGTCATTGTTTGGCAACAAATCTAGACACTGAGAAAGTTTCAAAAATTTCTCTTGTCGATCTAGCCGGAAGTGAAAGAGCCAACTCGACTGGAGCATCAGGTCAACGACTGAAAGAAGGAGCTAATATCAATAAAAGTTTGACAACTCTCGGATTGGTTATTAGTAAATTAGCAGAAGAGGTAAGTGTAGAAAATGGGCAGAGGTAGTATAATATTACAGAATGAGCATATAAATGAGAAAGAGAAAGAGCAAGTGAGTTGACACGTGTTGAAACACATCTGATCTGACAAAGAGTTGTTTTTCTGGCTAACATCACATACGCTTCATTGATTTTAAGCACTTTTTGAAATCATGACACTTTTCAGGCGAGCAAGAAGAAGAAAGGCAACAAAGGAATGATACCTTACCGAGATTCCGTTCTAACTTGGTTGCTCAAAGAAAACCTGGGAGGAAATTCGAAGACTGCCATGTTGGCAGCCTTGTCGCCAGCTGATATCAACTTTGAAGAAACATTGAGCACATTGAGGTATGCTGATCGAGCAAAACAAATCATGTGTCAAGCAGTGGTGAATGAGGATCCGAATGCGAAACTCATTCGAGAGCTCAAAGAGGAGGTGCAAAAATATCAGGCAATTCTCGAGGATCGAGGCATCGATGTGAACGAGTTCAATGGTAATACATCGACGAATAGACAACCCAGAGTTTCTGCCAGCGATCATGAAACTATCGACAAAATGAAGGCGATGGAAAAATTGATTGATGAATTGGACAAGACATGGGAGCAGAAGATGAGAAAGACTGAAGAGATTCGACGACAACGAGAGGAGGAACTACGAGAGATGGGATTGGCATGCTTTGATGATGGAACTACGTTAGGAGTGTTCAGTCCGAAGAAGCTTCCACATTTGGTCAATCTGAATGAGGATCCATTAATGAGTGAATGCTTGATATATTATTTGAAAGAAGGAGTAACGAGGTGAGAGATTTTCTTATTTTATCAATAGAGCGAACTTTCATCGATTTAGTTCTGAAACATGATAACGTCTGACAAAGTCGTTTGTTGCACTAATCAAAAAAATAAGTTCGCTCAGCCGGGGTTCGAACACCGGTCAGCCGTTGGACAGGCAGACGCGCTAACCACTTAGCTATTGGGGAGACATTTACAAGCCTCAATTGTATTAGACTATTTCCATGCTTTTCAAGCAAAAACTTTGGGAGCACTTTTTTGGTACTCAAATAGGTAGTTGGCAAAAATTGAAAGCTGCATCGGAACCGCCGTCTCGAGCTCTATAAGACTATATAGTTCTCATTGAGAAACCCCTTATTTTCGTCACACCATTCCCTTGTAAGGAAAATTATGTTGCATTTCAATGAAAATTCCAAAAAAAAAAAACAAAATTAGAACCCACAGAATCAGAACCCCAAAAAACGTTTGATATTTTCTCAGCGTTGGTCGTCGCGAAGCCGAACAACGTCCCGACATTCTGCTCTCCGGCGAGGCGATTCTCGACGCTCACTGCGAGTTCGTCAACGAGGACGGCAGTGTTTCGATCAACCCGTCAAACGGTGCCGGCGTTTACGTCAACGGAAAACAGATCACCAGTTCAACTATTATTCATACCGGATCGCGTGTGATTCTCGGCAATCATCACGTTTTTCGATACAATGATCCGCAAGAAGCCAGACAGAGTCGACACAATTTGTCAGCCTTGACAGGTATGATTTTTGGCGATTGAAGCAATTCCCTAAGTGTACCTTGTAACATGACCAACCGGCAATAAGCTCCATCCTTTTCAGTATATATATATTCGAGTTAACCCAACCTCATTATCCCTCTCATTTCACTCTCTCCCAACATATTCTACTCCTATTGATAAATATTATAAAACGACAATATGGCGAACGGGCGAACGGGCGGACGGGTGAAAGGGGGCGGGCAAAAAAGCGTTCCTCTTGGCTTGTAAAATAAAGCACCCGTTCGCCCGCACCCGTTTGCCTGCCCGCTCATTTACCCGTTCGCCCTTTTGCCCGATTTGTTTCACGTTTCTTGTTGCAATAACGTTATAAACAGTAAAAAAAACAGGAAAACGGGAGAACGGGAATAATGCGTTCTAAATTAGGCTTGTAAAATAAAGCGCCCGTTCGCCCGTTTACCCGTCTGCCACGAAAAGTTAAAAAACGGAAAAAAAAAAGTGACCACACACACATTTCTATTGACGACTTTATTTTTGAAAAAACGTGGAGAAAAACAACGAGGTTCCGCTTGCATCATGTTTAACGTTGATATTTACGGGATAGAGGAAATTCGAATTGTAGATTTTTCAGCAAAATATCTTAAAGTGTTGCTTTAAAATTGAATTTTAAAAAAAAATCAATGATTTAGAGCTTGACTGGAAGTATGCGCAAGAAGAATTGCTGCAAAAACAAGGAATTGATCTGGAAGCGGAGATGGAGCGAAAAATCGATGAGATGGAGAAGAAGCATGAGGCAGAGAAAGCGGAACTCGAAAGAAGTATGCAACAAAAAACAACTGAATATAATCAACGAATCGAATGTCTGCAAAGACAAGTCGATCTCGCTCAATCAATGATCTCAAGTGTTGGCTCAACATGGGAAGGAGAACGATTCCTAACATCCTCATTGATGGAGTTTGCCGAAGAGTTGAAATGGACTTCAGATCAGGAGCGAGTCGTCCGCAAAGCTGCGATGAAATGGCGGTATCATCAATTCACTTCAGTGCGCGATGATCTTTGGGGTAATGCGATCTTCGTAAAGGAGGCGAATGCAATCTCCGTTGAGCTGAAGAAAAAGGTTCAGTTCCAATTTGCTCTTCTCACCGACACCATGTACAGGTATGTAATTTTATAGTAGAAAAAAGGAAAACAACTTTATCAATAGAGCGAACTTTGAATTTTTGTGGGAAAATGTTTTAAAACTGATTTTTTGTAAAAAATGAATTCTTTTCATGCCGAAGAACCCTTTAGTGTGACGTTTTCTGAGCCACCTTGGGGGCTCAATTGTGAGCTTCCCAGAGGTGGTTGACAAAAATTGATCTCATATTCTTGTTCAGCGCGTCGAGATCTACAAAATGATATATACCTCATCGAAAAATTCCATCATTTTCCAAAAAAAATAGTCGTCGCAGCTGGGGTTCGAACCCACGACCTTCTGTTTACCAGGCAGAGGCGCTCACCACTGAGCCATTTAGAACACGTTCACTCTAACAAGGGAATGTTTTGATGAAAATATGGACTTTTTCGACGAGATATATATCATTTTATAGATCTCGAGACGCTGATCAAGAATCCGTACTTAATTTGTGCCAACCGCTTCTCTAATACTGAGAATTCACTTGACGTTTTCTGACCCACCTTGGGGACTCAATTGTGAGCTTCCGAGAGGGGTTTGGCAAAATTTGAATACTGATTCTTGTTCAGCGCGTCGAGATCTACAAAATGATATATACCTCATCGAAAAGTTCCATCATTTTCCAAAAAAAATAGTCGTCGCAGCTGGGGTTCGAACCCACGACCTTCTGTTTACCAGGCAGAGGCGCTCACCACTGAGCCATTTAGAACACGTTTTCTACACTTTAGAGCAAAAACGTAGCAAGTTCGCTCTAAATCAAACTTTTTGCAGCCCACTTCCACCCGATCTCTTGCCTCCTGGCGAAGATCTCACCCTTCGCCCTTCGCCAAAAACCGTGGTGGCGATTCAGGTGCAAGACTTGAAAAATGGTGCAACTCATTATTGGAGCATCGAGAAGCTCAAGTAAGTCACGCACTCTTCTTTTCTTTTCTTGTCCGTCCATTTTTTTCCCCACTTCTTATGTACCACTACAGTAACCCTGTCACATCTCGCCTGTAGTCGTTCGCTTTTTGTGCTTTTTTTTGGGGAAAAAAAAAACTGTTTTTAATTTAAATTCGCCCCGATTTTGCCCATGTAGGTATGTTTCAGACAACGTCTCGAAGATATGCGAATGTACTATAACGCGGAACTGTCAGTGGCGGGAACCCCTGTCGATCCACCGTACACCTCAGTGGCTGAAGGATGGCTAGCCACGTTGCGTCTGAATCCAGCAAGACTTGTGCCAGACAGGTAATATTTATTGACTTTTGCATGTGACGACGAGCTTATATTGCACTTTCCTGTCCGGGTTACTGTAGGGTGTATTTTCCTGTATGGTGTTGCTTTAATGGATTTTGAGAAAAAAAAAACCCTCAACATTCCCGTTCCAGACAACGATTGGAAGCGATGCGCGACATGTATGAGACAGATTTGCAAATGTCACCAACTGGTCAACCCGATTCAATGGGAGGGTCTGATCCAATGATGGAGGCGCTTATGGGCACTGACCCATTCTATGATCGATTCCCATGGTTTAGAATGATTGGGAGAGCATTTGTCTATTTGAGCAACTTGCTCCATAATGTTCCGTTGATTCATAAAGTGGCGGTTGTTAATGAGAAAGGAGAAGTGAGAGGTTATTTGAAAGTGGCGATCGAACCGGTGGCGAAGAATCAGGTCGAGATTCAGAAGAAGGGGACGAGACAAACGGCGAAACTGCATTTTAGGAAGGAAGATTTCTTGAAGACCAAGAATGGAGAGACTGATAGTGAGTGAAAAACTAAAAAGAAGTACCGTATCAATTTAAAGGAGCATGCCTATTTTTTTTAATGAAAAAACTTACATGTACTTAGAACACCATTCATATCTAACTGTCGATTTTCTCTTGTTTTTGAAAAAAATAGGCATGCACCTTTAAATTGATACGATACTTTTTTTAGTGTTTGGATACAGGGTTCTAAGCACAGACAGAATAATATTTTTTTTCACCGCGGTTTTTAGGACGATTTAATTACAATTTTTAAGAGTGTGCAGAAGTCATAAAATAGTTTATAATTTTGAAAAATTTCTTAAGCTTGAAAGACTTTTTCAAAAAAAGCAGATTTATTTAGTATCGTGTTTGAAGTCCAAAAAAATACACTCACTCCCTTGAAAAACCCTAATTGTACCGCTTTATGTCATTGAAGTACTGTAGTTTCAGTTTTTTCTGACAAGGGTTAAAAATGGAAATTTTCGCTTTTCTGTTAGAGGCGCCTTTACAAAAGAGTGAATACGGTATTTTTCACAAGAATTTTCCAATGTTTTTGTGACTTATAAGCCTTTCAACACGCGCTCTATTAATAACCTATAAGTTTTTGCTCTGAAAATGGAATTTGAGTGGATTTTCAATGTTAAATTCGAATTCTACGTGTAAAACTACCCGATTGAACATTTTGTTTCACAATTTCATCATTTTGGGAAACTTATTTTCAAGTGAAAAAACTAAAACTACATTAATTTTTTGAACCACTGATATTAGAGGACTTATTCGAGTTGTGAAAATACTTTAATTTTTTATTTTCATATAAAACTAGCTTTCTAAAAATGATCAGGATCAAAAGTTAGCCTAGGGCTTAGCTAACTATACTTGTAATTTTTCAAGAAATTTTTTTTCCAATGTAAAATTCACATTTCTTTCTTTTTTCCAGAATCCGCCGAGCTTCAATTTCCCGATCACATGGAAGAAGACGTCGAATTCTGTTTTCGCGTCGTCGTTCTCCAAGCCATCGACGTCGCCGATGCATACTCCGACGTCTTTTGTCAATTCAATTTCCTCCACCGTCACGATGAAGCCTTCTCCACTGAACCCATGAAGAATAGCAAGTCACCCTTGACATTTGAGCACACCCAAAATCTACATATCAAAATGAGCAAAACATTTTTGCATTACGTCCATCATTTTCCAATCATTTTCGAGGTTTTCGGTCATTTCCAACCGAAAAACGAGAAATTCCATTTCGAACGTCAGAATAGTGCATTGGGACGGAGGCTTTCAACAAAACTCACTTTCCAACAACCATCGTTGGTGATTTCGACACCGGTGAAGAGCAAAAAAGCAAATGCACCAATTCAGAACAAGTAGGTCAAAGAATTATGTATATATTTTCGGACTCTGGTCAACATCCTGTATTCAGTTTTTTTTAAAGAAAAAATGATTCAAAAATTTACAATTATCATATAGTTAACTAAACTATATGGTATCTTTTCATCCTGAAAATTTCTAGAATGTTAGTTTTAGATGAAACTGAAGAATCATAGTATTTTCAGAACTTTTCTGATATTGCACAAAAATATCTAAAAATTCACGTGACATATAATAATTAAATGTTACGTGAGTTTTATTTTGTGTTATTCTCTTCTCAAATCGATCAAACGCGCTCTAATGATAATCTATAAGTTTTTCATCTGAAAATTGAATTGTGGCAAAATGAAGTTAAAACCCCTCCGACCTGAAAAAATTAGAACCCCTCCCTTCAAAAACTAGTCTTTTTTCTTGATAATAGATAATATGGTGCCGAAAAAATAGGGTCTAGAATACTTTGAAAGCTGAAAGGGCCAAAAACCAATTTTTGAGTAATAAACTGTGGTATTGTCTATTCTGATTTTCTATTTCCTTCGCTGGAAGACGTTTTTTCGATCTATCAGACGAAATAGTGAATAAAAATAAGAGAATTAGACACTTGTAGATCAAAATATCTCGTAGCGAAAGGAATAGAAAAACGAAATGGACAATAAATCAGGTTTTCTTGCTTATGGCCCTTTTTTTGTGCACAAAATATCCAGAAAAATCAGAAACTCTACAAAACACCAGATGCTGCCCCTTTTTATGTATGTCTACGTGGGACTTTGGAACCCCATACAAATTTTTTAATGGTTTCATTCCGGGAAGATTTTTTTTAAAATTAAAGTGACTGAAAAAAAAACTTTTTAAGTTCAATTTTCTAATTTGAAATTTTTCGCGAAAATGAAAGTTCTAAATTTCTCTTTCATACTAGATCACCTAAAAATCGTATTTTGAATGGTTTTCTCACAATTTAGATAGCTGAAAACTTTAGAACTTAAATTCGCACATTGAAAATCAAGTTTGACAAAAACTGATTACGATATGTTGATCAGGTTTTTTAAATCTATTGAATCATATATTTCTCCTCCTTACTATTGATTCCATATATTGCAGCTCTGCCGCCGTCAAGTCTAAACATGATCTTCTCATCTGGTTCGAGATTTGTGAACTAGCCAACAATGGTGAATACGTGCCAGTGATCGTTGATCACGCGCAAGGGCTCCCCACTCACGGTGTCTTCCTTTTACATCAAGGCATTCAACGTCGCATCAAAATCACAATTTGTCACGAAAAAGGCGAGTTGAAATGGAAGGATTGTCAAGAGCTGGTAGTTGGTCGCATTCGAGCAGGTCCGGAATGGGCTGGCGGGGATGATGTGGATGTTTTGTCGCTTGGTTTGTTCCCCGGCACATTTTTGGAGTTCTCAATGGATGATAGGACATTCTTCCAATTCGAAGCTGCCTGGGATTCTTCTCTCCACAATTCTCCGCTTCTGAATCGTGTGTCGAATTATGGCGATCAAATCTACATGACTCTCTCGGCCTATTTGGAAATTGAAGGTTGCGCACAACCAGCGGTCATCACAAAAGATCTCTGCTTATTGATCTACGCACGTGACTCGAAAATCAGCGCGGCCAGTCGATTCTGCAGAAGTCTGATTGGTGGAATATCAAAGAGTCCCGAGATGAATCGAGTGCCAGGAGTGTATCAATTGTGCCAAAAGGATGGTTCCGACTCAGGTAGTCCAGGTGAACCGCTTTTTCGCTTATTATTCGTTTTTTTTGTGTGTGTGTGTGGCCGAACGCAAATAGACACTTTGAATGAAGAGGGAAGCTAGATTTTGAACAAAAAATTTCTGATATGTAAAACAAAACCACTGAGATTAGTCCTTAACTCGAAAAAACCCCCCATTTTAAAGGAGAACTCCGAGATAAACTCATATTTCACTAAATAAAAACAAAGTTCATCTAGTTGTTCTGACCAAAAAAAACCTTTGAAATTTAACCCAACAATTAAAGCAAAAATATATGCATTCGATGGGTCATGTGTGCTCTATCGAAACTGTCTTCTTCTTTTCTTTCTCTCTGTTTTCAACACACACTCACAAGTGTTCGTAAAGTTCGGTGTGTGCAGACAGACAAATTGCAGACCATAGTTTTTGATCAATTCGCAGTCAACCTTTGAATGTATAGTTTAACTGTAGGGTTTTGTCTACGATCGTATTGTAGGGTTGAAATTATAAGACCATTGGAAGAGCAACCAATATGGCCTAGAAATCCAAATAATACAGTACTTTTTGAAAAATATCAAAGAAAAATAGGTTCTTGCGTTTTCTAGGCCACTCTCTATTTTTTTCGTACTCACAGTAAAAATCGATACCAAATGGCAAAAATTAAATAAAAATCAAGAGTGGAGAAAGCGAAACACTGAAGGTTTTATGTCGTTAAGTGCGATGCGGTCTATCTCTTACGAGATGCGTCGCGGTTGTTCAAAAACATTGTTTTGTTGTTTTTTTTGAAACGAAATTGAGCGACCGCGACGCGTGCCGACCGCGTCGCACTCAACGACATGAAACCTTCAGTTTTTCGCGTTCGATTTTCATTTAATTTTTGCCTAAAAAACTAATATTGTAAACGAAGTTAGTGTAATTCTCTGGATAATGGTTCAAATTTGAACAAACTGCCGTCGATACTGTAATATAAGCGCACCCCAACTGGCTACGAAGAATGAGAATATCTCGAAAACCACAATAGTTATCAAAAAGTGGTCAATTACAAAATTGTAGATCATGTCAAGATCTTCAATTTTGTAATTGACCGCTTCTTGATAACTCTTTTCGTTTCTGAGATATTCAGATTCTTCGCGTGGGTTCACCACTTTCAATAAGAACACCCCAAACCCATACCTCGAAGAAACTACACAAAAATACACTCTACCCGTTTTGTTGGTTTAGTTATATTTTGAAAACTCTAAAACTACAAAATACACTTCAAAACATGTCAAATTCCGTCTTCATTTTATCTAGTCTATACCCCGCATGATCGAAAACCCTTCTGCATCCTTCTCTATTCACCAAATCCCTCATCTAGGTGCCATTCGACGTCAACGTCGTGTCCTCGACACATCATCCGCCTATGTTCGTGGCGAGGAGAATCTTGGTCAATGGCGTCCACGTGGCGACTCTCTGATCTTCGAACATCAATGGGAATTGGAGAAATTGACAAGATTGCAACAAGTCGAACGGGTTCGATTGTTCTTGCGACTTCGTGATCGTCTCAAGGGGAAGAAGAATAAGAGCGAGGCTCGCACACCAGTGAGCCCTTGTGATCCAGTTTGTGCAATTCCTGATACAGTGAAGTTGGACGAAAAAGATAAAGGTAATATTTATAAAACTTATTTTTTTAAATTCTAATCTGATGTAATTTATTCAGGGATTGTTAACAAAGTAGTTGGCCTTATCCGCCGTCGGATTCCGATGAACAAAGATCCCCCAACTGGCAACAAAGCAGCTGAATTGAGTGATGAAAGTGGATCGAATAGCATTACCTCACCGACATCCGATAAATCCATGATCAAAACATCAAAATCCTCTGATCTTCTATCGCGCCAAAAATCAAAGTCCGACCAAAACCTGTCGCAAAACGACGATCTTCTCGATAGTATCAGCAGTGCGGGCGGGATGAAAAGAAGTTTAAGTGGATCAAGAATCCTACAACTCAATATTTTGGTTCCCGAGGTAATCTAAGACTAACAAGGGAATGGTGTGACGAAAATAAGGGGTTTCTCAATTAGAACTATATAGTCTTATAGAACTCGAGATACGGTTTCGATGCTGCTTTCAATTTTTGCCAAATACCTATTTAAGTACCAAAAAAGTGCCCCCAAAGTTTTTGCTTGAAAAGCATCGAAATGGTCTATGACAATTAAGGCTGTTCTAAATGTCTCTTCAGTAGCTCAGTGGTTAGCGCGTCTGCCTGTCCAACGGTGCACCCGTGTTCGAACCCCGGCTGCGCCAACTTTTTTTTTTCGATTAGTGCAACAAACAGCAATGAGAAAAACAAAGATATTTTTTTTTAAAACAAAGAAAGTGAACAAAATGTTTTAGAAAAAATTAAAATTTGATAAGTGAGATGAGGCTGATTCGCCGTCTCGAGCTCTATAAGACTATATATTTCCCATTGAGAAACCCCCTATTTTCGTCACACCATTCCCTTGTAAGAGCAGGTTTTTTTAAACATAATTAAAATCCAATTCTAGGTAACTGAGGAACGCGTCGGTGTAGTTGTCTCCAAAAAAGGTTACATGAATTTCTTGGAAGAGAAGACTCAAGGATGGACACGTCGTTGGGTTGTCGTTCGACGACCGTATATTTTATTGTTCCGAGATGATCGAGATCTAGTGATTCGTGGTATTATCAATTTGGCGAATGCGAGAATCGAGTTTTCGGAGGATCAACAAGCGATGGTGAAGGTGCCGAATACTTTTTCGGTTTGTACGAATCAACGTGGATTCTTGATGCAAATGATGCCAGGAGATGAGGTGAGAAAAACAGAATACGCTTGGTAGATCGGTATCTGTTTTGCCCAAAAATCTCACTAAAAAATATTTTTTTATATTTTTCTCATTACTTGAAACAAAAGTTTCTGGTATAGTGCGGTCAGGACTTCAGAATTACTATAATTTTTTTTAGCTGTAAGTTCCTAATTTTCAGACTGAAAATGTCTATTTTTAAGGTTTACTAGTCGTTGAAAGCGAAAAATCAAAAGCGGATTTATTCTTTTTTATCCTAACAATAAGAAATTAAAAAAAAACATTTGAAAACATGTTACACACTTTGAAAACTCAAATGAAGATGAATAAAATTATAATAGACTAGGTGTCTTCAGATTTGTTACCTGATATAAACAAAACTTTGATAAATTCTCAAAATTCTGTTGAAAGTCACAGTTTTTTTTTTTTTCCAAGCAAAAACTACTGGCGAACGTTTTTTTTGGAACTGAAAAAAAACACATTTTTTTGCTGAATTCTCGATTTTCAACTTGAAATGATTAAGAGGTTTGATGGTGATAATAACAGGATTTTTAGAATTAGTTAAAAATGAAACTATATAGAGAAAAAATGTATTTTTGTGATGGAATAAAGACGAATTCCGAGATGAATTCATGTTTCACTGATAATAAGCATAATATTCACCACGTCGAAAAAATATCTAACAATTTTGCTACAAAAAGCACCGAACAAGGAAAGCAAAAACATTTTTCACATTTTGCTCCTCAAAACAACAACTGAAGCTAAAATGCATGTCTGTATTAATGATCAACGATAACAAACACTAAAAGTATGACGTGTTTTCTATTACAAACAAAAAATGATCACGAAAAGTTCCAAAATGACCGAGTATGCGTCAAATAACGAGAAAAAGCGAAAATCGTTTTGAAAATTCTTCTCCTATCATTCCTAGCAAAATGTGTCAACACTCCGGCCATATACATTTTAATTGACGACTTTTTATTTGAAAATGTGGAGAGAAACCCCGTAGACAAAGAGAAAAAAGTTCACGTAAAAAATAAAAAATTCATTTTTTTAAAACGTGTTCCATGTGAAATTCAAATGCCTGAAACTCCTTCGCTTAAAATATTGTGATTTCATATTTTGGTATCCTAATTTTAACAGTGTTAACTTGTAGTACGAACACCACCAATGCGCCCGCGTGGACTCTTGATTGGCGCGAATCCTTGACGTAAATTAAGATTTTATTTTATTTTTAGAGAAATTTTTAAGAGTTTTTTTCGTTTTTGTGTATAACTGAACATTTAGGTGTTCAGTTTGATTCATTGTTATTCTTGTTGGGTCTCCGGACCAATTATTGTTGTATTTTTCTTATTTGTTTCATAAATTATCTTGTGAAACGTGTGAATTTGGTCGATATCAAGTGGTTTTCATCCACTAGGAATCTTTTGTGCCGAAACTGCAAGTGAAAGAAGCAGAAGCCGGTAACTTGGGGGCCGAATCGAATCAATCGTCTAATTTTTGCAAGAAGCGGTTGATTTCTGTAGATTGAATCCTGGATAGGATTGAATCCGGAAATTGACTAAAAACAAGGAAGATTGTTATTTTTGCAGAAGAAACGAGTGTCGTCGAAGATGTCGAACAATTCAAAAGTAGATGTAATCAATAATGGGGAGAAGATTCATCAGGAAGAACGTGAAGAAAAGGAAGATGTCGCCAAAGTTGAGGTAAAAACTGATGAAGAAATAATTCTTGAAGAATTGTTGAGTGAAATGAAAGAAGACTGGCGCAAAATAAGAAATGAAACTGAAATGAGTGAGCGACAAGCCAAAGTAGTATATGATACTTTCCAAAATGCGGTGAATCTTTGGAGCGCTAAAACGGCACAAAAGTTTGAGGAATCCAGAAAAAGTGCAGCGCTAGAGGTGAAAGAGTATGAAAGACCGATTTTGGAATTTATTAGAAAAAGTGGGCTTACTGATGTCGTGAAAGTTGCAGAGTTGTTAGAAATGGGTGCAGTCGGAATCAGTTTTGAAGAGAATTCAGGCTATAAAATTGCTGAAATAGAAAAAGAGATGGAAGATGATAAGCAAAAGGTTAATTTGCAGATTTCCAAGCTCAACGAAGAACTTCAACAATTGAAAGAGTTGGCTGAGCAAAAAGATGAAGAAATCGAAGCATTGAAGAAGGAAATTGGCGAGAAGGTGAAAGGTGAGACTCACGAAAAACCGGCAACACCAACGCCAAGTATTCATTTGCAGAGATTCGTCCAGAAGAAGAAGAAGACAAACGAACATGGTAGAGAAGAGAAAGAAGAATTCGCGAAAATGCGAAAGAAGACAAACCGAGTAAATAGTGAGTCGGGTGAAAATTTAGGTGATAAAGAAATCCCGCCAAGCGAGCGCGCGAGTGATATCGTGAAGAATTGGTTAAATAAGTTGAATATTGAGGATAAGTATGAAACTGTGGCGCGAGAGAAAGTTGAGTCGAATGACGAATTGAGCAGCAAAAGTAGTGACGGTCGAGATAAGAGAAAATCGCATAGAAAACCTGAGGAAAAATTTGCGTTCTACATGAAAATCAATTCTTTGCCGGATCCAGAACCTTTTAGTGGAAAATCAGCTGAAAATATTGACGAATTTTTGAAGCTTTTTGAAATGAAATTCAAGGAAGTTCTCCAGGATCCGAAAGAGTTGAGTATTTTAATGAATGCGAAGTTTTTGAAGGGTAGAGCGAAAAAGTTATTTGAAACTGTCAAAATTGAGAAAGACTGGGATTGGGATAAGGTGAAGGAAAAGTTCAAAAAATTGATGGATGCATCAAGAACTAGTCGAATGGCAAAAGCAGTTGATAAATGGATGACAATGGGAATCAGACAAGATGAAACGATAAGTGATTATTTGGTAGAAATTGATAGAATTGCTAGAGACGCCTTCGACATTCCATCCAAACAATTGGACCTTCTCAAAACCCAGAAGTTGTTGCAAGCTGCAAGAAGAAATCAGTCACTTATTGGCCTTCTTGCCATTAAGAAAAATGACAAGAGAGAAGGTGAACAATACGAGTATCTCAAAGCAGCAGCAATCCAATTCGAATATGACACAGGATCATATAGACGATATAATGCGAAGAAAGGAGAAACGCGCAAGAAAGAAGACTCGGATGAAGAGAAAGACGAAGAAGAGAAAAAGTCGGAAAAGGATAAAGAAAATTCAGAAAAACCGACAAGTTATGAATGTTACAATTGTGGAAAAAGCGGGCATATCGCTAAAGGTTGCCGAGCTCCGAAAAAGAGTGTAAATTGGATCCGAGGTGGAAGAAAGTTTGAGGTTAAAAGGTGTTTCAATTGTGGAAAAGAAGGACACATCGCCAGAAATTGTCGTCAAAAAGTTCATTTCGAGAAAGTTCAAATCAAGACTGTGAATGATCAGAAAATGATGGAAAAAGCACAAATAATGGGTCAGCAAGTGGAAATTTTGATTGACAGTGGAGCTGATATTTGTGTAATTTCGACCAGAAGTTTGGAAAAGTTGAAGAGAAAAGCTGGAAATTGGAAAAAATTCATTTGCAAGAAAGAATACCCTCGAAGAATGAAGATTTATGATTGTAGTCAAAGAGCGATGGACGTCATCGATATATTGAATATCGAAGTGAAGATTCGAAATAAATCGTCGACTGTAAAGTTCCACGTTATCCAAAATAGTCAAGATATTTTGATCCTTGGTATGGACAAATTCAAGGCTTTTGGAATTTATTTGGGATGGGAGCAGGACGATGAAGTAGATGATGAAAAGAAAGTTGAAAGTAGATCAGAAATGTTGGGTAGAAAGAGTGCGAGAGACGCAGCGCAGAAAATTGGGAATGAAAAAAAGGGAAANAGAGAGAAGGTGAACAATACGAGTATCTCAAAGCAGCAGCAATCCAATTCGAATATGACACAGGATCATATAGACGATATAATGCGAAGAAAGGAGAAACGCGCAAGAAAGAAGACTCGGATGAAGAGAAAGACGAAGAAGAGAAAAAGTCGGAAAAGGATAAAGAAATTTCAGAAAAACCGACAAGTTATGAATGTTACAATTGTGGAAAAAGCGGGCATATCGCTAAAGGTTGCCGAGCTCCGAAAAAGAGTGTAAATTGGATCCGAGGTGAAAGAAAGTTTGAGGTTAGAAGGTGTTTCAATTGTGGAAAAGAAGGACACATCGCCAGAAATTGTCGTCAAAAAGTTCATTTCGAGAAAGTTCAAATCAAGACTGTGAATGATCAGAAAATGATGGAAAAAGCACAAATAATGGGTCAGCAAGTGGAAATTTTGATTGACAGTGGAGCTGATATTTGTGTAATTTCGACCAGAAGTTTGGAAAAGTTGAAGAGAAAAGCTGGAAATTGGAAAAAATTCATTTGCAAGAAAGAATACCCTCGAAGAATAAAGATTTATGATTGTAGTCAAAGAGCGATGGACGTCATCGATATATTGAATATCGAAGCGAAGATTCGAAATAAATCGTCGACTGTAAAGTTCCACGTTATCCAAAATAGTCAAGATATTTTGATCCTTGGTATAGACAAATTCAAGGCTTTTGGAATTTATTTAGGATGGGAGCAGGACGATGAAGTAGATGATGAAAAGAAAGTTGAAAGTAGATCAGAAATGTTGGGTAGAAAGAGTGCGAGAGACGCAGCGCAGAAAATTGGGAATGAAAAAAAGGGAAATTTGGGGAATTCAAATAAATCACCATATTTTTCCAGAGATCGATATGAAGAGAATAAAAGATTGAAGAATGAGAAGTCTGAAGTGAGAAGAAGTTCGGATGAGAACAGAAAGTGGTTGAAGGAGAAGGATTCGGATGATTCGGAGGCTGAGAGCCGAAGTGAAGAGACAATTGATGACATTGGTGCCAGATGGCAAATTGAGAGTAGATTGGCTACATCTGAGAGTCAAAAATCTGTAAATGGAAACGTCATGGATAGAATGAGTGATGCAATGGTCAATAATGTGAACTTGGATCGATCAGGCTATGGTGGAGAGTATGTTGATCATAAACAACGATGGAAATGCTTGAAAAATGCTGGAACCGATTTCGAGATCGTGACAACTCGAAAATTCGACGAGCACATTCAAAAGTTGCTCCGCGGCGATTTCGACTGATCCACCCACCACAACCATGCTCACTATATGTTATCAATTTGTTATTATACCATATTATGTTGTTGTATTGCGTCGGGACGTCGCAAGTTTAAGAAGGGGGATGTAGTACGAACACCACCAATGCGCCCGCGTGGACTCTTGATTGGCGCGAATCCTTGACGTAAATTAAGATTTTATTTTGTTTTTAGAGAAATTTTTAAGAGTTTTGTTCGTTTTTGTGTATAACTGAACATTTAGGTGTTCAGTTTGATTCATTGTTATTCTTGTTGGGTCTCCGGACCAATTATTGTTGTATTTTTCTT